>MU675004.1:8766-82231 GCA_026770625.1 Nicotiana glauca
ACACAGAAACGACCGCGGTCGCATAGGTTTTGACTACAGTGACATGCTTTAGTATTTGTCCATCACTTTCTTTGCATATGTCAAAATTGTGATATCTTTAAATTTCTGGAAACTAGTCATGAAGCGCTACAACTTTCGTGCTTAAATTATCTCAAAATTCCTTGTACATACAAAGATATGAGCTTCCGAAGTAGGACCAGTGAAATTTTCCTCACCGCGGCCACACTGCATTTTGTGAGGTCCGCACAACAGTTACCGCGGACGCACTTCATTTTGTGCGGACCGTGCTGGTAGGTTCCGAGGCCTGCAACTCTACTGGACCTACTACAGCTATGATTTTTGGCCTACAACATCCCGGAACCTACCCGGAACCCCCGGAACATCAAATCCATTGTACCAACACATCCCATGGTATCGTTCAAACTTGTTCAAAATTTCGAAACGCTCACAAAAATATCAAATCACCAATTTAACATAGGATTCAAGCCTAAGAACTCCAAGAGCTCTTCAATTATGCTTTTGATCAAAAAGTCTATCAAATCTTGTTCGAATGACCTGAAATTTTGGAAGCACGTCATATTCAATACTAAGGAGCTATTCCAACTCTCAGAATTCCATTCCGGCCCCTATATTAAAATCTCGCCTATCAACCGAAAAACGCCAAGATTCCAATTTCGTCAATTCAAGCCTAAATATACTCCGGACTTCCAAAACACATTCTGATCACGTTCCTATGTCCCAAATCACCTAATTGATTTAACCAAAACATAAAAATTCCAATCCGAGATCATATGCTAACAAGTCAAAACTTTGGCAAACGTTTCAATTTTTTTTAAGCTTCAAACTAAGAACTATTCTTCCAAAAATTCAGTTCGATCATCCTGAAAAGCAAAACCAACGATTTAAATAAGTCATAATACATCACGGGAGGCTAGTTATGCCCGAGAACTATCGAGCAAAGTGCAAAAGCTTAAAACGACCAGTCGGGTCGTTACAGTAATTTTGGGCTGGTTTTGGCTAAACTGACCCAATTCCAAAATTAACAACTCTTTTTTATTTAACTCTTTTATCCTATTTTCTTTTCTTTATTTATTTAATTAAAAATCCTAGATATTAAAATCCTATATTATCTAAAAACGTGAAATTAAACTAATTAACCAATTATCAAAATTATAAAAGCTACTTAATCCTAAATTAAAAGAGAAAAAAAATCAATAAAAGGAAAAAGTGTAAAAATGAAGAATTATTTTTGGTAATTTCAATTTTTATAAAACAAGTAACTATCGATTAATCCTAAAACTATAAAAATAAAGCCTAAATGCCATGCGTGATATTTTTTGGTATTTTTCATGATTTAAATTAAACATGCATGGAAAAATACAAATAATTAGAAAAATTCTACAATAATCCCTAAAACAACAAAGAATTAAAAGAAAATTCTAAATCTTTGGGATTTTGTAGGAGTAATTTATGTGGGGCAAAAATCACGTGCTCACACCAGTAGGTTTTTATCTTCACTAACTTTCAATGTCACTATTACAAGACACTTTGCAATGACTCTGTTACAAAGGCTTTGACTAACTTGTGATGCTCTCACCACAAGCCACTTTGTGACTCTTCTAGTTACAAAGGCTTTAAACTTATAACTAAACCTAGTCACAACATAAAATCGGAAGTTTATGAATATTTTATTTTCTTAAGACAAAGCTTCTAAGAAAGCAAGATAGGAGATACAATGAAGAACAAATAAAAAGATTACAACTCAACTAAGGATATACATAAAGTCATCATGAAACTGATCCTTAGTGGAGTTGTCTTCTTGTTCTTGACACAGTAGTGACTTCAATGCTGGATGAACATTGTTATGCTTGAGAGAATATCACTGAATGCACAAGTGAGTATCTTGTGCCTTGTACCAGTTTGTTATACTACAAAAGACATCACAATGGATGGTGATGTCAATTCTAGGTACACAGTCTCTACTGCACAATCACTTTTGTGCAGTTGCGTTCCAGCTGTATAGTTGACTTGTACTTTTGTTAGAGAACACTAAATGGACCAGGTCCCTGTAGTGTTCCTCTTTTGTAACAGTTGTGAGACAGTCACTTTTTGCTGTTACGTTCAGCTGTATAGTTGACTTGTATCTCTGTCGGAGAACCCTAAGGGACCAGGTCCCTGTTGTGTTCCTCTTTGTATTAGTTGTGGACAATCACTGACTTGTACTTCTGTGGGAGAACCCTAAGGGACTAGGTCACCAGGTTCCTGTTATGTTCCTCCTTATGGTTGTTCATTCATTTGTTGGTGATTAGACTGGACATTATTCATTTGAAATGTATACCACGTGGGTCAGGTTCTCTATCTGGTTCTTCATAATAAGTTTGTTAGATCATCAAAACATAAAAATCATAAGGCAAAGACATTGAAAACCCATCAATAGTTCATATGCTTCGGTACTTTTCCAACAAGGTCGAGGTACCTTCACCTTAATCATTGGATCAGACTATACAGTCCCTGTCTCGTTCGGGGTTTTATCAAGCTTCACCCTCGATCCGCGTGGCCATTCCTTTTGAGTATCTATGATGACAAGGATCGGGAGTGGATCAGCCAGTTTTTCCAAGTAAGGACCTAGGACATTATCCCAGCTAATAGGATGCCATTCCTGGAGGAGTGGAATATGAACCATAAGCGCCCTTACCTCGAGCATGTTTTATTGCCTTTTCATCCCCTTCTGAAAATTGGTTTTCTCTTGATTATGCAACACTATTTGGTACCCTAGCGCGGTTCAGAATCTATCAGGATAGATCAGACAATTGGGTTTCGCCTTTCCTTATCTCGATCGTTCTTGCCGTGACTTGGTCAAAACGCGGTAGAAGGCCAGGAACCACTGTATGCTCTTTACTACTTTCTTCACCATGCTTCCTTATGAATATTTTTTATGGTGGTAAGTCTGATTATTCACGCTCGTCTAGGCCTCGGAGTGGAGAGTCGATGAGGCCGGCTCTTGCTGTTAAAGAGGGAATCTCGCAACCTGGCAAGGGTAAGAAATGGAAAAAAGAAACTTTAGCCGAGTTTTCAATTAAGACCGATGCCACAATCTCGACTCTTGATTTCATGGCAAGTCCCCGTGCCGAAGATGAAGGTGATGATGATGATTAAGGACCTTTGGTATAAATGACAAGATGAGGTGCAGATGAGTTGCAAGTTATTGGACGGAAAGCCATCGAATTGGGGGTGGTCCACATAGAACAAACCTGTGCTGAGGGGACCCTCGAAGAGGGTGCAAACATAGTCCTCGAGTTCCAAGTCGAACATGGTACAGTATGTGCCGATGATCCCACTACTGGTGACTCTACAGGGCCTAAACCCGAAGCTTCTCGGGGGCGAGATGAGATCCATAGAAAACTTAATGCCCTACGTGGATTTAATTTGGGTCATTCATACTCACCGAGAGAGTATAGGGATGCACAGGACCAAGTTGTCACCAATATGAGGGCTTCCCATATAGAGGAAGATATGATCGAAATCCTTCTCGACTATGTCAACGACGACATTGACCTCGATGCTCCCATTGTTCTCGAGGAGGAGGAAAGGCTTCAGCAGCAAGTGATATTCTCTGGCATATTTTTAGCGTTTCAAATTGTTGCCTTTGTTTTTCTAACTTCCCTACTCTGTTGCAAGAAAATAAAATGCACAACCATGCATGTTCTATGTTTTAAGATGAGCTTTCCTGCTATGGGAAGGAGATCGAGAAGATCATCACGAACCTAAAGGAGTCGAAGGCCTCATCTGCCTAAAGGGGGAGGAGTTGAGCGGTCTTTGGGCAAATTTGGAGGGAGTGCTTCGAGAAAGGGCTATCCTTGCTGAGCAGGTAACACGGTATCCATGAAATCGTTCATAATTCCTATAATTGGATTCTTACCGACTTATTTTTACCTTTGCAAATCGGGCAAAAGGATTCCCTTGCGGGAAAGCTTCAGGAAGAGGTTGTTGCACTATTTGCGGCCAAGTATGAGGCCAAAGAGAATGTGCCTTAATACCCGAAAGATGCTGCGACTACAAATGAACGAGCCTGAGAGATATCAGAGAAGGCCAAGAAGAAGCTCACTCAGGCCATCTCTTACACTCGTGCAAAGTCAAGAAGGAAGCCTCTCGGGGGAGCAAGTTGTAAAGGGGCCAATCTCTCATCTGAGATTGAGGAAGCCCGAGACTTGGAGGAAGAATCAGCATTCTCATCCACTTCAGATGAGGGTTCTGGAAATGATCCAGAGAGCAGTGGTGGTGAAGAGTAGACCCACATCGTCTTCCTTTATTTTTTGTGTATGCATTTCTCGGGGAAAAAGGTCTTGTACAGACACCCCTTATAAATATATTTTTGGCAATGTAAGAAAAAAATTTCTGCTTCAAGTCTTTGAATTTTATATTTTAGCGTTCACATGGAGTTATCCTTTGAATTTTGATGTTGGCTCTTCGGATCCCATACTTGGAGTAATCAGTTCCCTAGAGATCGGGCACTATCTCGAGATTAGTTTGATAGCTTTTTTGAATCGATGCTTATAATAGCAGAAATCCTCGGGGTCTCAATGACTCCCGAGCATTGTGTGACAGTATTATTTATGTGATGCGGTAGTGAAGCGATCGGGGTGGTCCTATCGGTATACTTCCCTAAATATGGCACTGACATGGTCAAAATCAATTGGACTTCAGGATAGGCAAACAATCGCTGCTTGCTCTATATATTCATTTGTTTTTTTTTTGTCTGAGGACTCTGCTACTTTGAGTAAATATCCCTTTTATAGAGCTCTTTTTATGCTAGTTCTCCTTCCATTTCAAGAGCTTTCTCCCAAACCTTTACCTTCCTTTTTCTTATTTTATCATAGCCGTGGCTACTACGTCCAAACCCATTCACTAAGGAGAGGAGAGTTCTACCTCTGCTTCGCGCTCGGTCAGTTGTACATCGCCGGTATCTGGTGAGCTAACTTTGAGGTGCTTTGTCATGAGGACGAACTTTGTATTAGAGAGACCTTTAAATTTTCAGGGCTATCGGGAGCATGCATCACAGTTTATCTCCTCAATAGGGGAGGGGCACATCGACGCAGTTAGAAAAGACTGTAGATAGGGAGAGGAAGTGGTACTGCAAGTACCTTCACCAAAAGACAGCATCATAGCTCATGTCGAGAGGTTTTTGAACGTATATACGTACCCCTTTATGTTGGGCCCTCTCGATATGGTCGTGTTTGAATTTTGTAGAAGATGTCGGGTTACCCTAGTACAGGATCACCCATCGTTTTGGAGGATAGTGCTAATGATAAGCTATTTTGCAGATAAGGTCGGCCTCAATTTCACCCTCAACCATCTTCTTAGACTGTACCGGCCCTTGCATCATTGAGGCCTGATTAATCTGCGACGTCGATCCACTCGGCCCTTTGTTGCCAATAATGAAGAAGATAGGGACTAAGGGTGGATGTGTCATTTCGTCTGAGTGCAGACTTTCGATATTGTCCCCGCAGATTTCCTTCTATTCCCTAAGAAATGGAATTTCACATGTAAGTGGTACACTTGTGTTTTTTGTTACTTTTGCCCATGGTGGAGGTGGACTCTGTAAAGATTCTTTCTTTTCCCTTTCTTTTCTGCAGTAATCCCGTGGATGCCACATGAGGTTCCCGACCTGGTGGAATAGCCTCAGAAACTGGCAGCTTGGTCGACTTACGATGAGCGTAAATAGAGAGATCTGGCTAAGGGTAGATGGGAGGCAAAGCATCACAGTACGTGGTGTGTGACTTGGTTTCTTTGAAGGTACTTTCTTTTATGCGTACTAACTCCGTCACCGCACGCATTGGATATTTTTTTGAGATGAGGTTGTGCCCTCTCGGGGAGGAGGAAGAATCATTGGCTTTGGGGGTCGAGGACCGATAACAAACGGAAGCGGTCCACAAAGGACGAGGATGCTCATAGCGAGTCAAGCCCTTCTCGAAGGCTCAAAGAAGATGAATCTACTGATCCTACAGCATCTGAGGATTCTAGCCTTGGGAAAGTGGTTCCTCCCTTGTTACCATCTTCATTTCCCGCTGAAGGTACTTCGAGGGATACATGTGTTCAAGTGTGGTGTTTGCCCCCCGTCGAAGGTACTTCGAGGGATGTTCAAGACGAGGGGTCGCCTCAATCAAGCGGGGTCTCGAGCAACCATGTCCCTACCATGATTTGTTTTACTAGGGCCGGTGAGACCAGGCCAGTAGATACACACTCAACCTTTGAGCAGACTCAACGACTTTGTTATGTGGTGAGATTTGGCCTTCATTGATCTTCTTATTTTATATTTTCGTTTTCTCACTAATCTTCTTTTTCATAGGCCTTTGACAAGCTTAAGTTCGAGTTGCTCCATTGTGAAGCCTGGTTATGGAAAGCCCTGGATGGGGAGAAATCCCTCAGGCTTCTTTATGATGAAAGGAGAAAAGAATTGAGGCACCTTCGATACGAGGCAGATCGAAGCCTGAACTATGAGATCCACCTTGAGAAACATGTCATTTTTGCTCTGAGGGAGTGTATGCTCCTTCTTCTATCCTCAGAGATTAATATTTTGATACCTCAGTTTTAGAGCAAGACAGAGGATTTGGAATGCCTTCAGGGAGAGTTTGGCCAGGCCAAGCACAAGTGTAATGAGCTAAGGGTTCATATAAATGCCCATGTTGCGGCCAAGAAGAATGCTCTGGCCAAGGTTTTTTCCCTTGAGGTATAGCCCCGGAACGCCCATGAGAACATCTCGGTTCAGACGAGCATGATTACAAGGCTCGAGTCTGACCTTTTAGATATGAAGGTCGAGGTCGTGGACGCCCGGGCTATGGTTGAAGAGATTCGGCATAAGGTCGGCGAGAAAGTGGTCATCTATTTAAAAGACAACGTTGATGCTCGAACTAAGTTGAGAGGTGCTTCTAATCGAGAAGGTAGAGGTAATGAATATGCCCGGTGCAAATCTCGAAGGGAAACCCTCGAAGAGATTTATACTAGGGGCTTCAATCTCTTGGAAGAGATAGCAAAGGCCAAGGCAGATAAATAGGACACCAAGTTTCTTTTGTACGATACTGAAGATAATGAGGAAGAGGCCGACAATCCACAGTCCCCGAGGGGGACGTAGACTATGCTTTTTCTTTTTGATTCTTTGTATAGGGATCTTAGGGAGAATTTGCAAATGTAGCCTTGCATTGTTTCATATGTGCATATATAAAGAAACCTTTCGATTTTCTCCTTCCATGAATTTCTATTTGCTAGTGTATGCGTTTCTTTGTCTTGAGTTTTGATGTTTTGTTAATAATTAGCCAGACGAATTGGCCTTTGAGTAAAAATCCTTAGGTTTATAATTAGGCCATGAGTCTTGTTGCGCTGACTTGTAGGCTCTTACGCATTTGGCGTTAGGCATTTTTAGTTAATTGTTTCGGGCTCAATCTTCGAGTCGGATTTTGACTTAAGCTTATTGACCCTTAAGTATTTGTATTTTAAGCTGGAGACAGTGGCTCTTACACATTGAGTTGGTACGACTTTTGATTTTCAGATAGCGAAATTGGCTCTTACGTGTTGGTTAGGTACAACCTCTAATGTAGGCTGGCGACAGTGGCTCTTATTCGTTGGGTCGGTACAACCTCTAATGTAGGCTTTATTTTTTCCCTCGCTAAAGACTTTTTGAATTTTTATGTTCGCCTGGCTCTTTGACGGCTCGATAAGAACCTCGATTATGAGTCATTATGTAGGGATGAATGAGCACCTCGAGAGATTTCACTTGATGGATGAATTATTTAGAAGCCTGTTGTTTGGAGCTGATATGATCGAAGCCCTTTTGCTTATACCGAAGGTAGACTGATTAACCGGTTCTTTTTAAAGTAATTGAAGGCCTATGATTTTATAGCGACAGTTGGGCATCCTCGAGTTACGTGAGTTCAACCGGAGCCTTTTGATTGGAGTCATTGCGTTTGGTTGGAGCCTTCCAGTCCCTGAGTAAAGTAGTTTCAGCATTTACATTGACGATATGCCTTTTTAATGGTCTTACAAGTTTGAATGTATCGCCTTAACTTTAAAATCAGGATTTATGCCTTTTGTAAGGTCATATAAATTTTAACATGCCTTACTTGAGGTCTTTTAGGTTTGGTTACTTGGTACAAGTATAATCCACACCTTGCTTGAGGTCTTACTGGTTTGGTTGCTCGGTACAAGTATAATTCATACCTTACTTGAGGTATTACTGGTTTTGTATTGCCTTATGAAGGTCTTATGAGCTCAAGGTTGCCTGCATGGGGTCTTATGGCCTTGGGTTTTCAATAAATCAATAGGGGTGACAGTCGGGGATAGTCCCCGAGTCATCCAAAGTTTCATGGCTGTGGAGACATTCCTTGTAAACTTGGTATTGCCTCATTGTGGGCTTGTGAGTTTGAAGTTTCCGACCCGGAGGTCATGTGGCCTCGAGTTTTTGGCGTCAATCCCTAAGTGTTCGGAAATTCTCTAGCTCTGGAGTCATTTCTTATGAAAGTAGTGTACTTCTAAGAAGCGTAAGGGGTTTTTTGGAGGGAAAATATTCTTTGATTACTTGGCACAAGTATACATGCTTTGCCCATCTAGGGCTCAATTATTCTATGCAGACACGGTTCATCCAACTGTTCAACCCGATACATCATTTTCCTATTAAAACCCCATTGGCTTACTTCACTTCTTCGAGAAGGTGATCTTTCGGGGGGATGCCCCCAAGTGTTCGAGGTTGATTGAAGAGAAACCTTGAATACTTGAGAAATTTTCCTTAAGTAGCATATAAATGTTTACCCGTTAAAAACCTTGTCGGTAAAACCCTTCTTGGGATAAAACCCGATCGAAGGAAAATAGTGCAACGTACGCTTTGAAACCTTAAGGTCTTTGAGTTGGATAGAGCTTCTTTTTTTATCGGACATCTGCACAAAGGTTAGTGTAAGATGTAAATAAAAACGGATATGGTCATACCTTGGTGGTGATGGCGATTTGAGCCTCGATATGTTTCAAACATTTTCTTCAGTGACATGACACGGTCCTTTGCTTGTTTTATTCGGGTGTAGCCAAGAATGTGTCTCCTGATTGCTACTTCACTATTTGCTTATCCTTTGTCTCCTTCGATGTTGGAGGCGTTGACCCCGGTGCCATATCGTGCACAGCGAACATTTTCCTCTCTCAATATTGTTCCCCATACACAGTTTTTATTTTATCCGTAATGAGAAACTTCATCATTTGATGAAGGGTTGATGGTAATGCTCTCATGCAGTGTATCCATGGTCTTCCGAGCAAGGCATTGTACTCATGTCTCCTTCGATGACATGGAATTTGACATTTTGGTTCGTGCCTACCACGTTGACCGGGAGGGTAATTTTCACTTTTGTTGTTTCCCTCGCCATGCTGAATCCGCTAAGGACTTGGGGGGAGGGCTATATGGATCTACAAGCACACGCTTAATTTGAAATGTCACTACACCATTTTAAGCCTTTCGCCACTCCCAAAAAGTGTGGCCTGAACTATCAAAAGTGTGGCATTTGATCAAAGTCCACACTTTTCAATATTAAGCAATGCTTTCCTAAAGGTGACCTAAATGAGCGTAACCTTTTCCCTAAGGCCAAGCGTTTCAAGTGTTTTTTAGATACTATGCTTCAAAAGTGTAGCCTATCAGGTACAAAGGCTACATTTTGTATTACCTCATATGGCACATGTTTCAATCCTAAAACCACACTTTTATAGTGTGGCTATTAGAGAAATACTTGTAAACCGTAGCTTAGCTGCCATTTTATGATTAATAGGCCACAGACTCGACAGTCCATATGGCACACTTTTGAAGAGTGCTCTAAGTTATAAATATTTTTTAAAATAATTTGTACAAGCCATTATTTTGTAGTTGATGCTATAATTAAATTTATTTCAAGAATATACATTATTATCCCATGTTAATGATCAAAAGCACTATAGTATCTCATAAATAACATATTAGCTAAACTTACAACAAACTTCGAAAAAGACATATCTTATATAGTATGCGTTCTAATAACACAATGCTTCAAGATGTGCATTAGTAAGGAACTCTACAATGTGGTCACCATTTCAATTTGCATCACCCACATTATTCTACACAATCAAAATAAAATTAACAATTAAAAAGAATATAAGTACGCAATATCATATTGCAATCTGTAATATGATTAATATATACTACGATGAATCAACAATATCTCTCCCATCTGGAAATTCAGATGATTAATCCTGTTAGAAAAGAGCTTTAATGGAATATGGGATAAAGTTGCTTGTTAATTCAAAGTTACAACTTACATACAAGTTTGTAAAATAATATTGTATTGAATATGAAGAACTCATTTAAACAAATTTTTAAAAATAGATATGAATACAGTAACTAAGTCAAGTAACAACTCACGTACATAAAGAAGTATAAAAATAAAAATAGTAAGAAAAGTTCACAACTGATATACAAGTTCTTAAAACAATATTAAATATGTTAACACATTTAAACACACATTTCTAAAAAACTAGGTCTGATAACGGTAACTGACTCAACTGGAGCAGTTACTAGCTTTGATATAAAAATACTAACACAAGCAGAACATAGAAAAAAAGGCCAGACAGCGATAAGTCAAGAACCACAATGAAAATCTCATGACATATGTCAACAAAGACTTAACATATACAAAGGAACTATAACTAGAATTATAGTGCCCACGGGTTTGAAATAACTAAATTTATTCTGCATTCACATCACATACATTTTACATTCTAGAACAAAGTAAAAGTGAAACACTAATAAAGCAGTGAAGCATTCAACTTTCTTTCCAATCCCAAAGAAAAGTAGACAAAATATCCCCTTAAGGATGTAAGTGTCAAAATGGGAGCATCTTTCCATAGTTTATTTGAGTTGGATGAAGTCTTCCACAATTGTTGAGTTCAAAAATATTTGCATAGAGTTTGTGAGTTGGATAATAAGTTTCAGAATGAATCACTAACCTCTCTTTTTTTATAATCATGGTGTCTGGGCCAGTTTATATATACCTCGATTAATTCTACTGGATACCTACCACCTCTCACTAGCAATAAGTATTAAATAACTCTATCTACCAATGCTTGGATTGATGGGAAGAAATCACCTAGTATTTTTGCCTCCACCGGAATTTGAACTTGAAACCTCATGATTTTCACCCAAGTCATTGACCACTATATAAAACCTCGGGTGCTTGAAACACTAACCTATCTTACTTGTTTAGATTTTGTTAAAATTCTTTGGCGCCTAATCACAAGAAAAAGACTTCTTCAAGAAAAGAAAAAAAGTTAAAACAAAAACGGAAGGTAGCACATTGGATGATCAAGTATCCGATCAAATGAAATGAGGGTTGGAAAGAAAAAATAGGAACGATTATATTCCCAAATCTTCTATTGGTCACATTCCCTTGAGATCTTACTGCGGATTTTGCTTGTGTTTAATCTTTTTCAATTAAGAATCATATGTTAATTTTTGAAAATTTTGCATACTAAGATTTTTATATAGGTTCCCCTGGATAATAATGTATGAACAAGGGAGGGGAAAAGGCAAAACAACATAAGATCCTAGTCCTCTTAGAAATGGGAATGGATTATTTTCCCGATTATTCAGATTTTCACGGAGTTGGGACAACCCTCTATTCAAGTGCTATTTCTTCTACTCGAGCCTCAGTAAAGCCTAAACATACCGGTCAAATGAAGAATATATTCTTGTAAAGTTAACACTAATCCACCATTGTGTAAATATTCATAGTTTCAAACACAAATATAGAGTAATACAACTCTATGCTACCTTAACATATTTGCTCCCTAGATACTCAGAGAATCACGTCAAAACAATCAAAATTTATCTTTTCACAAATCAGAACATAAGTTGACCAGAGAAATGTTGAAGATTGTGGCTTCTCATAGTCCGTGCACTACCTGAATCAACCAAAGAAGGTAGGATAGATTCAACACACCTTGCTATATCATAAATGTTCAGTCTAAGGTTGGTTGCACTAATACAACAAGATGCCACAATTATTCCAGTTCCTGCACTTCTTTCTTCATGTCTTGCATTTCTTCCTTGACATAAAAAACTGAATCTAAGCAAGGGTTCGTTTCATAACAACAAGTGTAGCAAATATGAATTTTCAGAAAACAATTTATGATGATTTGGGCAATAATAACATTAATTAAGTAAAGCGTTAATGAAAAACAAAAGTTTATGATCATTTGGGCGGTAATAACATTAATTAAGCAAATAGATAATGAATGAAAATAATCCTAATAAAGAAATCAAATAATAAACTGAAAAAGACTAAAGAAAGGGAAAGAATTAGCTTCTAGAAACTTTAAACGGTAGATATATCATATTCATATGCATTCTCAAGATATAATAGGTACAAGGTAATTTAAGAAGAAGCAATTAGACAACACTCAGTACCTATATGTTTGTGGAAAGAGGTGCCTCCACATATGTGTGACGACCCGACTCGTCGTCTCATGTATTACAGCCCCATTTTCCCCATTTATTTCTTCTTTATGTTTCATTATCGACATTGGTAGTTTTAGAGTTGAATTGGATTGGTTTTGATAGGAAATAAGACACTTAGTCTCTTTAGGAAGGCTTGGTTTGAAAAAGTCAACCGGATATTGACTTATGAGTTAGAGGGCTCGGATGTAGATTCCGGTGATTCGGTTAGCTTTGGGAGGTGATTTGTTACTTAGGAGCGTGATCATAAGTGATTTTGGAGGTCCGGTGTAGAATTAGGCTTGAATTGGCGAAGTTAGTATTTTGGCGAAATTCGGTTGATAGGTCAGATTTTGATCCGCGGGTCGGAATGGAATTTCAAAAGTTTAAATAGCTCTGTTGGGTGATTTTGGATATGTGTGCAAAGTTTTAGGTCATTCGGAGGTGTTTTGGTCGGGTTTTTGATCGAATATGCAATTCGAAAGTTTTTAAGAAACTTAGGCTTGAATCCGATGTGATTTAATGGTTTTAGCGTTGTTTGATGTGTTTTGAGGGTTGGAACAAGTTTGAATGAGGTGTTAGGATGTGTTGGTGTTTTTGGGTGAGGTTCCGGGGGCCTCGGGGTGAATTCGAGTGGTTAAACGAGAGTTTTGAAGTTTGCTTCAGATCTGTTATTGCTATCATCCGGTATTTCTGCTTCTGCGGAAATGGACAGCAGAAGCGGTTCCACTGAAGCGGGTGAGGCATCGCATAAGTGGTCGGTGGTATGGTAGAGTAGTTCCGCAGAAGAGAACCCTTGTCGCATCAGCGGGTCCGCAGGAGCGAGTGAATAACCGCAGAAGCGGAGAATGAGTCGCAAAGGCGGAAGTTGGATTTTAAATGAAAATCCGCACAAGCGGGAATTTGGCCGTAGAAGCGGTCCCCCATAAGCGGAAGCGGGACCGCAGAAGCGAAAGTCGCTGGGCAGAAGGGTTTTATATTATTATCTCATCTATAAGTCTATTCACTTTTCCTCCATTGTTAACCGCCTTAAGAGCTTTTTGGTAGAGATTGAACAGGATTTTGACGGGAATTGATTGGAGGTAAGTTTCGTGACCTAGAAACGTCATTTTATTGAAGAATCAACCTTTAATTCCTGGGAATTTGGGTAAAAATTGGAAAAAACTAGTGCTTGGGTTTTTTAAATGAAAATTTGGGATTTGAAAGGGCATTTGAACTACGATTTTGGTAAATTTGATATGTACAGACTCGTGGTGAGACGAGGAATACGGTGATGTGAATTTCGTAATTTTTCGGGAAGTGGGCCCGGGGCTCGAGTTTTGCCAACTTCGTAATTTTTGGTGTTTATCGAGTTCTTTCTATTGGGTTATGTTCCATTAGTCGATTGTAACGTATTCCTAGTGGTTTTGATCAGATTCGGCGTGCGAGGAGGTTTATTCGAGAGGAAAAGGCATACCGAGCAAGACTTGTGGCCGGTTTGAGGTGAGTAATAGATGTAGATGATGACCTGAGGATCTGAAACCCCGGTATATCACACTGTAACTCTATATTGAGGTGAGACGCGTACTCTATGACGAGTGTGGGATCGTTTGTGATTGGGGACTATGACTTAGTCCGTCCCGAGTGATGTTCATACTGTGTTCTTGACTAGAGATTGATTGGTAAACATCCCACTTGGATTTTATGAATATATTTTGGGCTGTGTGCCAATTATTTGAATCCTTTAGGGATTATTATCACTGCTTCCATGATACTTAGCATGTTATATGATTTTAGTCCTGAGTTGAACACTATTTCGAAATGTTTGGTCATAATTCTAAGGTTTTAAAACTTAAACTATATTTCCTAATGTCTGGAACTGAGAATTATAACTTGACTTTGCCCATCTGGCTCATATGAATATTCTGGACTGAGTGTGGATCAAGGCTGCACGTCGCAGCGATGATACGATGATATTGCGCTTCGGCTGTAGGAGCCCCTCCGGAGTCTGAACCCCCACAGTGAGCGAGGGTATCCAAATGGATCGGGCTGCACGCCGCATCGATCATGTGCATTGCATTGCATTCATGCATTGGTATTTATCTCATCTACCTGCCATTGTTTGTTGCTATTTCACTGTTATATTTGCTGGATTGCCGATATTAGATTTATATTATAATATATTGTGATTTCTTTTCTTCAGTCATTATATATGTTTATTACTCACTGAGTTGGAGTACTCACTTTACTCCCTGCACTATGTGTGCAGATACAGGTATTCCGGAGGCTTAGTAGCGTGGTTGCTGCTCTTCAGATTATCTCAGTAGTTGTCGAAGTAGCTGCCTGGCGTTCGCAGGACCCGACTTCTACCTTTATCTCTTTTGATTTCGCATCCTAGACTCTTTTATGCTTCGATTTTGCTACTCAGTTGTATTAGAGTCTCTAAACTCGTGACCCCAGATCTGTTGGGAGTTATTTTGATAGTTATTCTGGTTTTCCGTGTTGTTTCTATTTACTATATGATTATTAATCTTGTTATCTGCTAAATTAACTTAAACAACTGGTAATGAGATTTCGTATTTGGGTTGAGAGTGTTCAAATGGTCCGGCTTGCCTAGCAATCGTGTTGGGCGCCATCACGACCGGGATTGGGGTCGTGAGAAGTTGGTATCAGAGCCTAGGTTACTAGGCCTCACGAGTCATGAGCTGGTTTAGTAGAGTCTCGCGGATCGGTACGAAGACGTCTATATTGATCCTCGAAAGGCTGCAGAACCTTTAGGAAACACTTCATATTCTTGAAACTCTTGTCGTGCGGCTTTGTTGATCCGAGAACTAAACTTCTGTATTCTATTCTCTCGCAGATGGCGAGAACCCGTGCCACCAGACGTGGCGGACGACCACTATTACCACCCAGTAGAAGCCGTTGGCGCGGTCATGGGCGTAGTCGAGGCAGACCAGTGAGGGCAGCACCTGCAGATCCACCAGCTGCCCCAGTTCAGGACCAGCCCCCAGCTGTAGATGCTCCAGCAACACCTGTTCAGGCACCGGCAGTACCCATTGTGATTCCTGGTCTCCAGGAGGCTTTAGCTCAGATACTATCCGTCTGCACTGGCCTGGCTTAGGCAGTCTCAGCCACTACTGCAGCAGCTACCTCACAGACCGGGGGTGGTCATCAGACCCCCGCCTCTCGCACACCTGAGTAGGTTGTTCAGGGATTGCAGACACCGAGAGCGGTTCCAGCCCAGCCGATTGCACCAGTTGCACCAGCTCCAGCCTATGTGGTTCCAGCTATGCCGGACGATGAGCAATGTCGTCTTGAGAAATTTGGCAGGCTTCATCCTCTGACGTTCAGTGGTACTGAGGTCGAGGACGCCCAGGGTTTTCTGGATAAGTGCCAGTGTATGCTTCGTATCGCAGGGATCTTAGAGTCGAGTGGTGTGGCTTTTACTACCTTCCAGTTCTCAGGGCCTGCATTTACCTGGTGGGAGGAGTTTGAGAGGCGTAGGCCTGTTGGAGCAGCACCCTTCACATGGCAGTAGTTCTCCACTCTCTTTTTGGAGAAGTACGTACCGCAGTCTCACAGGGAAGAGCTGCATCGTCAGTTCGAGTGGTTGATTCAGGGGGACATGTTTGTGACCCAGTACGAGTTGAGGTTTACGCAGTTAGCTCGGCATGCTACATGGATGATCCCGACTGATAGGGAGAGGATTAGGAGGTTCGTGGATGGCCTTAACTATCCACTCTGCATTTTGATGACCAGGGAGAGGGTTATGAGTGCTTCGTTCGAGGAGGTAGTCGACATGGCTCGAGAGATTGAGACGGCTCGCCACCGGGAGCGTGAGGAGAGGGAGGCCAAGAGGCCTCGAGGTTCAGGTAGCTTCGGTGGTGCTCCGTCTAGGGGCCAGTTCTAGCGTGGCAGAGGTCGGTCCTTCAGGCCTCCCCAGTCAGGTCGCCCAGAGTTCAGCGGGGCTTCTTTAGGCTGTGGTCCTCAGGGGTTTCAGCAGGGCTAGTCTTCACTTAGTGCCCTTCCAGCTCAGATCTCTACTCCTGCCTCTTCAGCCCAGGTTTCATCTGCAGCGAGGGGTCCCCTTCAGTCCCCTTCTCCATCACTGGGTAGTTGCTACGAGTGCGGTGAGTTTGGTCACATGAGGATACAGTGTCCTCGACTTCGTGGTGGTCGGTCTCAGTAGAGGGATCAGCCCTCCTCTTCTACTCCATCTACTTCAGCACCCTCCCAGTCAGGTAGGGGTGGGGGCCAGGCAGTTAGGGGCCGCCCTAAAGGGGGAGACCGATCTGACGGTGGTCAGGCTCAATTCTATGCTCTTCTAGACATGAGGGACACCATTGCATCGGATGCTGTTATCACAGGTATTATCTCAGTCTGCCACAGGGATGCTTCTATTTTATTTGATCCTGGATCTACATACTCTTATGTGTCTTCATATTTTTCCCATTATTTGGGTACGATCCGTGGTTGTCTTGCTTTGCTCATACACGTATCCACCCCGGTGGGTGATACTATTATTGTGGATCATGTATATCAATCTTGTCTAGTGACTATTGGGGGTATGGAGACCCGGGTTGACTTGTTATTGTTGGGCATGGTAGATTTTGATGTGATTCTGGGTATGGATTGGCTATCTCCGTACCATGCTATTCTGTATTGTCATGCCAAGACAGTTACATTGGCTATTCCGGGTGTTCCGAGGATTGTGTGGCATGTGATGACTGACTATGTTCCTAGTAGGGTGATTTCATTCCTAAAGGCCCAACGAATGGTTGGTAAAGGTTGTCTATCGTACTTGGCTTTAGTGAGAGATGTTGGAGCTGCGGCTCCTAGTCTTGATTATGTCCCTGTTGTGAGGGATTTCCCAGATGTGTTCCCAGCAGACCTGTCGGGCATGTCGCCAGACAGGGACATTGATTTTGGTATTGATCTGGTGCCAGGCACTCAGCCCATCTCCATTCCTCCGTACCGTATGGCACCAACAGAGTTAAAGGAACTAAAGGATCGGCTTTAGGAACTCCTAGATAAGGGGTTTATTCATCCTAGCGTGTTACCGTGGGATGCACCGGTCCTATTTGTGAAGAAGAAGGATGGCACAATGAGAATGTGCATTGAATACATGCAGTTGAACAAAGTGACAGTGAAGAAAAAGTATCCACTACCGCGCATTGATGATTTGTTTGACTAGCTCCAGGGGTCAAGGGTATTCTCTAAGATTGATCTCCGTTCAGGCTATCACCAGCTGAAGATTAGGGATTCTGATATTATGAAGATGGCTTTCAGGAAGAGATATGGGCACTATGAGTTTCTAGTTATGTCTTTTGGGCTGACTAATGCCCCTGCCGCATTCATGCATATGATGAACAGTGTATTTCGGCCTTATCTGGATTCATTTGTTATCGTTTTTATTGATGATATCCTGGTATACTCGCATAGCCAGGAGGAGCATGCTCAGAATTTGAGAGTGGTTTTACAGAGATTGAGGGAGGAGAAGCTTTATGCAAAGTTCTCCAAGTGTGAGTTCTGGCTTGGGTCTGTGGCTTTTCTGGGACACGTGGTGTCCAGTGATGGTATTCAGGTTGATCCAAAGAAGATAGAGGCGGTGTAGAGTTAGCCTAGACCATCCTCAGCACGGAGATTCGGAGTTTCCTCGGTTTGGTAGGTTATTATCGCGGTTCGTCCAGGGTTTTTTATCTATTGCTTCGCCCTTGACCAAGTTAACGCAGAAGGGTGCACCATTTGTATGGTCGGATGAGTGCGAGGAGAACTTTCAGAAGCTCAAGACAGCTTTGACCAAAGCTCCAGTGTTAGTTTTGCCATCGGCTTTAGGTTCTTACACCGTGTATTGTGATGCTTCGAGAATTGGGATCGGATACGTGTTGATGCAAGAGGGTAGAGTTATTGCATATGCTTCTCGTCAATTGAAGCCTCATGAGAAGAACTACCCCGTACATGATTTGGAGTTGGCTGCTATAGTTCACGCTTTGAAGATTTGGAGGCACTACTTATATGGCATATCTTGTGAGGTATATACTGATCATCGCAACCTTCAGCATTTGTTCAAACAGAAGGATCTTAATTTGAGGCAGCGGAGGTGGCTTGATTTACTCAAGGACTATGATATCACCATATTGTATCACCCAGGGAAGGCCAATGTAGTGGCCGATGCTTTGAGTCGAAAGGCGGTTAGTATGGGTAGTTTGGCGTACATTCCAGTTGGGGAGAGTCCCTTTGCAGTTGATGTCCAGGCTTTGGCCAATCAGATAGTAAAGCTAGATATTTTGGAGCCTAGTCGGGTATTGGCTTGTGTGGTTTCTCGGTCTTCCTTGTATGACCGCATCAGAGAGCGCCAGTATGATGATCCGTACTTCTTGTCCTTACGAACAGGGTCCAGCATGATGATACCAAAGATGTGACTATTGATGGTGATGGTGTGATGAGGATGCAGGGCCAAATTTGCGTGCCCAATTTGGATGGGCTTCGGGAGTTGATATTAGAAGAGGCCCACAGCTCACGGTATTCCATTCATCCGGGTTCCGCGAAGATGTATCAGGATTTAAGACAGCATTACTGGTGGAGGAGAATGAAAAAGGACATTGTGAGTCATGTAGCTCAGTGTCTCAACTGTCAGCAGGTGAAATATGAGCATCAGAGGCCCCGTGGTGTACTTCAGCGCATGGATATTCCCGAGTGAAAGTGGGAGAGGATTACTATGAATTTTATGAGTGGTCGCCCTCAGACATCGAGGAAGTTTGATACGATTTGGGTGATTGTGGATCGGCTAACCAAGTCCGCGCACTTCATTATGGTGTGTACTACCTATTCTTCGGAGCGGTTAGCAGAGATTTTCATCCGGGAGATTGTTCGGTTGCATGGGGTCCCAGTTTTGGAGGACTTTTCAGCGAGAGTTGGGTACCCAGGTAGAGTTGAGCACAACGTTTCATCCTCAGATGGACGGGCAGTCCGAGCGTACTATCCAGATATTGGAGGACATGTTGTGTGCCTAAGTTATTGATTTTGGAGAGTCTTGGGCTGAGTTCCTACCACTTGCAGAGTTTGCCTACAACAACAGCTATCAGTCCAGCATTCAGATGGAACCGTATGAGGCCTTATATGGGAGACGGTGTAGATCTCCGGTTGGTTGGTTTGAGCCCGGCAAGGCTAGGTTATTGGGGACAGAGTTGGTCCAGGATACTGTAGATAAGGTGAAAGTAATCCAGGAAAGACTTCATACAGCTCAGTCGCGTCAGAAGAATAGCGGACCGGAAGGTTCGAGATGTATCGTATATGGTGGGAGAGAAGGTCTTGTTGAAGGTTGGGAGAGAAGGTCTTGTTGAAGGTTTTGCCTATGAAGGGCGTTATGAGATTTGGAAAGAAAGGGAAGTTGAGTCTACGGTTCATTGGCCCTTTTGATATACTTAGGAGGATTGGGGAGGTGGCCTATATGCTTGCTTTTCCACCAAGCTTATCAGGGGTTCATCCGGTATTTCATGTTTCTATGCTCCGGAAGTATGTTGGGGACCCGTCTCATGTGTTAGACTTCAGCATGGTTCAGTTGGATGATGACTTGACCTATGATGTGGAGCCAGAGGCTATTTTGGGTCGTCAGGTTCGGAGATTGAGATCAAAGGATATAGCTTCGGTGAAGGTGCAGTGGAGAGGTCGGCCCGTGGAGGAGGCTACCTGGGAGACCGAGCAGGAGACGCGGAGCAGATATCCTCACCTATTCGAGACTTCAGGTATGTTTCTTGACCCGCTCGAGGACGAGCGTTTGTTTAAGTTGGGGAGGATGTGACGACCCAACTCGTCGTCTCATGTATTACAGCCTTGTTTTCCCCATTTATTGCTTCTTCATGTTTCATTATCGACATTGGTGGTGTTAGAGTTGAATTGGATTGGTTTTGATAGGAAATGAGACACTTAGTCTCTTTAAGAAAGGCTTCATTTGGAAAAGTCAACCGGATATTGACTTATGTGTTAGAGGGCTCGGATGTGAATTACGGTGATTCAGTTAGCTTTGGGAGGTGATTTGTGACTTAGGAGCGTGGTCAGAAGTGATTTTGGAGGTCCGGTGTAGAATTAGGCTTGAATTGGCGAAGTTAGTATTTTGGCAAAATCCGGTTGATAGGTGAGATTTTGATCCGAGGGTCGGAATGGAATTTCGAAAGTTGCAGTAGCTCTGTTAGGTGATTTTGGATATGTGTGCAAAGTTTCAGGTCATTCGGAGGTGTTTTGGTCGGGTTTTTGATCGAATATGCAATTCGTAAGTCTTTAAGAAACTTAGGCTTGGATCCGATGTAATTTAATGGTTTTAGCATTGTTTGATGTGTTTTGAGGGTTGGAACAAGTTTGAATGAGGTATTAGGATGTGTTGGCGTTTTTGGGTGAGGTCCCGGGGGCCTCGGGGCGAATTCGAGTGGTTAAACGAGAGTTTTGAAGTTTGCTTCAGGTCCGTTGTTGCTGTCATCTGGTATTTCCGCTTCTGCGGAAATGGACCGCAGAAGCGGTTCTGCAGAAGCGGGTGAGGCATCGCATAAGCGGTCGGTGGTATGGTAGAGCAGTTCCACAGAAGCAGACCCTTTTCACATCAGCGGGTCCGCATGAACGAGTGAATAACCACAGAAACAGTCTTGGGTAATCCGCAGAAGCGGAGAATGAGTCGCAAAGGCGAAAGTTAGATTTCAAATGAAAATACGCATAAGCAGGAATTTGGCCGTAGAAGCAGTCCCGCATAAGCGGAAGCAGGACCGCAGAAGTGAAAGTCGCTGGGCAGAAGGGTTTTATATTGTTATTTTATCCGTAAGTCTATTCACTTTTCCTCCATTGTTAACCGCCTTAAGAGCTTTTTAGTAGAGATTGAAGAGGATTTTGACGAGAATTGATTGGAGGTAAGTTTCGTGACCTAGAAACGTTATTTTATTGAAGAATCAACCTTTAGTTCCTGGGAATTTGGGTAAAAATTGGAAGAAACTAGGGCTTGGGGTTTTTGAAATGAAAATTTGGGATTTGAAAGGGCATTTGAACTCCGATTTTGGTAAATTTAATATGTATAGACTCGTGTCAAGACGAGGAATCCGGTGATGTAAATTTTGTAATTTTTCGGGAAGTGGACTCGGGGCTCGGGTTTGGCCAACTTCGTAATTTTTGGTGTTTTTCGAGTTCTTTCGATTGGGTTATGTTACATTAGTCTATCGTAACGTATTCCTTGTGGTTTTGATTAGATTCGGTGCGCGAGGAGGTTGATTCGAGAGGAAAAGGCATAGCGAGCTAGACTTGCGGCCGGTTTGAGGTGAGTAATAGATGTAGATGATGACTTGAGGGTTTGAAACTCCGGTATATCACACTGTGACGCTATATTGAGGCGAGACACATACTCTATGATGAGTGCGGGGTCGTTTGTGATTGGGGACTATGACTTAGTCTGTCCCGAGTGATGTTCATACTGTGTTCTTGACTAGAGATAGATTGGTAAACATCCTACTTGGATGTTATGAATATATTTTGGGCTGTGTGCTAATTATTTGAATTCTTTAGGGATTATTATCACTGCTTTCATGATAATTAGCATGTTATATGATTTCAATCCTGAGTTAAACACTGTTTCGAAATGTTTAGTCATAATTCTAAGGTTTTAAAACTTAAACTATATCTCCTAATATCTGGAACTGAGAATTATAACTTGACTTTTCCCGTGTGGCTCACATGCATATTCTGGACTGAGTGTGGATCGGGCTGCACGCCGCAGCAATGATATGATGATATTGCACTTGGTTTGTTGGAGCCCCTCCAGAGTCTGAACCCCCGCAGTGAGTGCGGGTACCCAAATGGATCGGGTTGTGCCCCGCAACAGTCATGTGCATTGCATTGCATTCACGCATTGGTATTTATCTGATCTACCTGTCATTGTTTGTTGCTATTTCACTGTTATATTTGCTGGATTATCGATATTAGCTTTATATTGTAATATATCGTGATTTCTTATCTTCAGTCATTAGATATGTTTATTACTCACTGAGTTGGAGTACTCACTTTACTCCTTACACCATGTGTGCAGATACAGGTGTTCCGGAGGCTTAGTAGCATTGTTGGTGCTCTTCAGATTATCTTAGAAGTTGTTGAGCTAGCTGCCTGGAGTCCGCAGGACCCGACTCCTCCCCTTATCTCTTTTGTTTTCGCATCCTAGACTCTTTTATGCTTCGATTTTGCTACTCAATTGTATTAGAGGCTCTAAACTCGTAACCCCAGATCTGTTGGGAGTTGTTTTGATAGTTATTTTGATTTTCCGTGTTGTTTCTATTTACTATCGGATTATTAATTTTGTTAGCTGCTAAATTAACTTAAACAACTGGTAATGAGATTTCGTATTTGGGTTTGAGAGTGTTCAAATGGTCGAGCTTGACTAGCAATCGTGTTGGACGCCATCATGACTGGGATTGGGATCGTGACAATATGTGAATAATAAGAATAATCAATATATATATATATATATATATATATATATATATATATATTTATGTATATATGTTTGCCTTGTCAAAAAGGGGGCATCCACATATATGAATACTAAGAACAATCAACATTCATGATATCTATCATCACTCACTATAGTTGATAGTATATTTATATAAGAACAAAAAAGGCAATCCTTAACTAATATATATAGTTCAGACATTGGAAGGGAACACGGAAAGTATGTTCGTAAATATTGTCAATTATATTTTCAATAAATGAATAATATTTCACTTGAATGAAAGATAATTCTTCAGCAATAATCCTTTTGTTAATCTATTCACCATTCAGAGAAAATCTTATTTAGCAACAACATCGCAAAACTCTACCGAGAAAGAGACTAAATTAAACTTCTAACTATTTTTGACTCCACTAATATTAAAAGTGTAAGAGTTATAACTGTCAAATTCATGGCTAGCAAGAATTGGATTCACCTGTTGTGCAACTGAGCTTCATATTAATTTCTCTAAATAGTTAGAGTGATGTTATAGCTTTGGAAATATACTTAAAAATATATTTTGGCTAAATATTAGATTAAAATTGTATGTGAGAATCGATATCAAAAGAACAAAACATGAATAAGGTCTAAACTTGGTGAATTTAAAAATCATGTTATGTAGCATACCAGATGATGTCCTAGCAAGATCTCATTGTGACAAGAAAAGGAAAACTACCAACAACTAAGCTAATAGACCTTTATATGAATCAATTAGTTTAATCACGAAGATTGTGAAAGTTGATAGCTGGGTCACGCTCAACTCATCCCAGTAAATGTAATCACTTGTTGGAGCTTTCATCATTTTGACTTGCTCCTTTCATTTTTGCCACAATAAATAAAGTAAAAATTATTTAAGTAGAATAATTGTCAGAGTTAGGGTTATTCGACAGTGATGGTTATCAATTGTCCCCTTGGAGATATGATAATCTGATGTACTACTCAAATGCTTATTAACTACTGAAAGGAAAACACCAAAAAGGGATGAAATTTAGTATAGTGGTAAAGAGATACAAGCACATACAAATATCTATTTCAGTATAGTAGAGGGACTTGCTTTGACATATTTCTCTGCGACACCCATTCTTCCATTAGCTCCTTTGGCGGCTCAATCTGTCCTTACCGTAGAAGTCTGCCTCTGTGTGTAAGAGTTTTAGGATCTATAAATTTCCAAAAGGTTTCCACGAAACTAAAGCAGGGAATTTAAGAAATTGAAACACTAATGGAAAACGAAAGGGAGATGAAAATATGAAAAACCTTTTCAATAGTCAAGTTTTTACTTCTTTAGAACCTGACTTTTTTGTGTTTTTATTCTTCGAGACCGTTGTTTTCATATGCATTCACTGAGTTAGAGATTTTGACCTGAAATCAAAGATTCTTGGACAAGAAAAAGCATGAAAGATAACTTGCATTTATGTAGTAAACCAACAAGAAAACAATCACTACTATTTTTAGCTCCACGGTGGGCGCGAAACTATTTACCTTGAAAATGGCAATTACAATTAGATTTGATTTTGTGGTTCTAAAAATACATAATTTATTTTTATGCTAGTTGTTAAGAAGTAGATGCTAAGTGTGAGACTAGAAAATAAGATAAGAACTCGAAAGCAATAGGTATAAGCAAACTGAGAGGCTGAGAATCAGGGCCTCGAGCCAGGTTATACGGGCCTCGAGGTCGATCTAGGTTCCAAGCGGTGTAACAGTATTGAGAGCTTTTATGAAGTCTATTTATGACCAATAAGGAGCAATAAATGAAGAACAATTAATGAATAGAACACAATAAATGTAAGCAATAAATGTAAGTAATGGAATATTTTCATTAGAGAGCAGAGAATGTTCTTCTTCTTGTATTTAATATTGTAAGTGATATATTGTCCGTTACAAAATAACAAGGGTCCCCTTTATATAGCAGGGGGGGTCCCAACATAGTACAAATACATTTATTATAAAGATATATGACTGCTACAATCATTTAATACCACGGTACGGGGTTGAACTAGCCTAATAGACTTGGTTATCTTTAGTCACGTGCCTTGGGAATCTCCCACTCGTTCATCATGGCCGCCGATTTACACTAACTCGAGGTCGATCATTGAGAACCCTTGGGGTCTAACCCCGAGCTGAGCCTCGAGCTCTCTGGGGGCGGTCTTACGAAGTGCCATAATGATTATAAAATCGGGCTCTCCAATTTTTACCGTATACATATTGGTTTCAGATCAATATGTTGCCGCAACCTGAATCCGCCTTACCATGTCATTAGCGTTAAGAGGTTAACATTGAAAATTTGTAGGAACAAGAAACTGGCACGATTTCATTTTATTATACAGATACAGATAGTTAAATGGCACAAACCCACCAACACGAGATAAGCCTACAAAAATAAAGCATGTTCGATTAGGGGTGTGCATTCGATTTATCGATTCGATTTTGACCCTTATCGATAATTACTTATCGATTATTGATTTGTACATATGCTTATCGTTATTGTTTCAATAAGTTTTTTATTTTTTCGATTTCGATTTATCGATTCGGTTATCGATTATACCAATAAGAAAATTTGCGAGATTCCATGGAAAGCATATTGCTATAAACACGCCTAACTAATATGGACAAAAAGAAGCTAAAATAAGATAACATCGTTTATAACATAAAAATTGTGTCAACAAGCACATGCAACGAAACTAAAGTAAGGGATCAAATGTATGCCACCAACACTCCAACGATATAAAAAAAATACATCATCACGACTAATTTTGTTTTCCATTAATTTGAAATTCATTCCCTTGAGCTTTAAATATGATCATTCCTTAAATGTGGTAGAGGAAATAATAAGGTTAGGGACTTAGGGTAAAGGAAAGGGTATTATAGAATAAGGGTAAAAAAAAAACTTTTTAGTATATTTTATCAATTTATCGAAATCGATAACTCGATAAGGAAAATTTCAAAATCGAAATTGAAATCGATAAATCGATAAACCGATAACAAATAATCGATTTGATTTATCAATAAACCGATTCGAATGCACACCCCTATTAATATGATGACATTCATCAGCCACTCTACAAATTTATATTCTTATTACCAATATTAGGGCCGGAATGTATATCTATTGTTGATGCCAAATGGAAAAAATTCATAGGTGCCTCCATCATTTGTTGATTGTCTTTTTAGCTGATTAGGAGCACATTTGTACAAAAAATAAACGAGAAAGTAAACAAACCCATTTCAAAATTCTAGTGCTCGAGTTGGAAGCTTTAGTGCACAATGGATAGAACGATGACACAACAAAATGGCAATATGGGACCCTTTTGATATCGAACCCATCATATTCTAAAAAGGTTAGCTGATCAAAAGGTGCTTTGTTTTGTACAAAAAAATTGAATTAAACCAAATAGAGCACTAACTGGAAAAATAAATACATACAAAATGACTCTAAGACTAATCTTGTATACTTCTAGTGTTGCTATATAAATATGTGAACCTAGAACTCTTCATTTCATTGTCAATCAAATTAGCAAGTCTTGCAATTGTTTATGAGTAAGAGATTAGCAACAACAACAACAACATCCCAGTATAATCCCATCAGTGGGATTTGGGGAGGGTAGTGTATACGCAGACCTTACCCCTGCTCCGAGGGGCAGAAAGGCTGTTTCCAGAAGACCCTCAGCTCAAGAAGGCATCAAGTGGCAATATATTAGTACTATAGATAAACTCATAATAGAATAACATAAAATGCATTACATAACATAAAATAACCTAAAATAGCAAAAATAACAGCAATATAAGGAAATATAGGAAATACGAGCGAGATGGAAGGTAAACTAATATCCAGCATATAAAGCCCTGCATCAGTAGCTGATCAGTAGCATCATAAGCCTAACTTCTATCTGCTAGTCTAACTCTAGTGCGCTGTAGTAATATTTACAACTTCTCCCTAACCTACAACCTTAATGTTCGACCTCCACAATTCCCTGTCTAGGGCCATGTCCTCAGTAATGTCTTGCCTTATCACCTCTCCCCAATACTTCTTAGGTCTCCCTCTACCTCTCCTCATACCCACCACCACCAATCACTCACACCTCCTCACAGGTGCATCAGTTCTCCTGCTCTGAATATGCCTGAACCATCTGAGTCTTGCTTCCCGCATCTTGTCCTTTATGGGTGCCACGCCCACTCTCTCTTGAATATCTTCATTCCTAATCCTATCCATCCTTGTATGCCCACACATCTACCTCAACATCCTCATCTCTGCTACTTGCATCTTCTGGATGTGTACGTTCTTAATCGGCTAACACTCGGTACCATACAACATGGTAGGTCTGACTACTACTCTATAAAACTTACCTTTTAGTAACGGTGGCACTTTCTTGTTGCACAGTACTCCCGTCACTAACCTCCACTTCATCCACCCCACCCCTATACGGTGTGAGACATCCTCGTCGATCTCCCCGATCCCCTGAATAAGTAACCCAAGGTACTTGAAACTACCCCTCTTAGGGATGACTTGAGAGTCAAGCCTCACTTCCACTCCCGCGTCCGTCGGCTCGTTCCCAAATTTGCACTCAAGGTATTCTGTCTTCATCCTGCTCAACCTGAAACCTTTAGACTTAAGGACATGTCTCCAAACCTCTAGCCTCTCGTTGACGCCGCGTCGTGTATCGTCAACTAGGACTATGTCATCCACAAATAGCATGCACCATGGCACCTCCCCTTGAATATTATGCGTTATTGCATCCATCCCCAGTGCAAATAGGAAAGGGCTGAACGCCGACCCTTGGTGCAACCCCGTAACAACTAGAAAATGCTCGAAGTTGCCTCCTGCTATCCTAACCTGAGTCTTAGCTCCATCATACATGTCTTTAATCACCCTATATATTCAACTGGGACCCCTTTAGCCCCTAAGAAGCTCTATAGGACCTTCCTAGGTACCCTGTCGTACGCTTTCTCTAGATCGATAAACACCATGTGGAGATCCTTCTTCTTTTCCCTGTATTGTTCCACCATCCTTCTAATAATGTGGATATCTTCTGTGGTAGATCTCCCTATCATGAACCCGAACTGGTTGTCTGAAATAGATACCGTCCTTCGCACTCTCATTTCTACTACCCTCTCCCAGACTTTCATGGTATGACTCAGTAATTTGATACCCCTATAATTGTTACAGCTCTGGATATTGCCCTTGTTCTTATACAACAGAACCATTGTACTCCACCTCCACTCTTCAGGCATCCTATTAGTCTTGAATATAACATTAAACAACCAAGTAAGACATTCCAGGCCTGCTCTACCCACACATCTCCAAAGTTCAACCAGAATTTCGTCTGACCCGGTAGCTCTGCCCCTCCTCATCTTACGCATTGCCTCCATGAACTCACCGACCTCAATGTCCCTACAATAACTTATTTCATGGGGGTTGTCGGCATCCCTCAGTTCACCTAGTACAATATCCTGATCCCCTTCTTCATTTAGAAGTTTATGAAAGTAGGTCTGCTATCTCCTCTTAATCTGATCCTCCCCCATCAAAACTTTGTCGTCATCATCTTTTATGCACCTCACTTGGTCCAGATCCCGATCCGTCCTTTCTCTCACCATAGCGAGTCGGAATAACTTCTTCTCTGTGCCTTTGTACCCTAGCTCCTCATACAGACGAGCAAAAGTTGCCGTCTTAGCCTCTGTTACTGCCAACTTAGCATTCTTCCTAGCAACCTTATATCTCTCTCTATTCGCTTTTTTCTCCTCCTCGCCAGTGCTCCCTACTAATCGCAGGTAAGCCTCCTTCTTCGCTTCCACTTTACCTTAGACACAGGCATTCCACCACCAGTCTCCTTTGTGGCCACAGGTGCATTTCGAAGATATCCCTAACACCTCTCTCGCCGCCTTCCTTATGCAGCCCGCTGTCGTAGACCACATAGTGCTTGCGTCCACACTACTTCTCCAAGCTCCCATTGCCGATAACCTTCCTGCCAACTCCTGAGCTTTATCCTCAGTCAAGGTGCCCCACCTAATCCTCGGGCAGCCTCGTACTGACCTCTTCTTCCTCTTTATCATAATATCAATGTCCATCACCAGAAGCCTATGTTGCATAGCAAGAGTCTCACTTGGGATAACTTTGCAATCCTTGCACAACCTTCTGTCACATCTCCGGAGGAGGAGATAGTCAATCTGAGTCTTCGCCACCGAACTTTGGTAAGTAACCAAATGCTCCTCCCGCTTCGAAAAACTTGAGTTCGCAATCACTAGATCGAATGCCTTGGCAAAGTCCAACAGTGGATTGCCCCCTCCGTTCTGCTCCCCGAAACCAAAGTCGCTATGTACCTCAGTATAACCACCTGTGGACGACCCAATATGACCATTGAAATCTCCTCCTATGAATAACCTCTCGGAAGGCAGAATACTACGAACGATGTCATCCAACCCCTCCTAAAAGCGCCTTTTAATCTCCTCATCCAAGCCAATTTGCGGCGCGTACGCGCTAACGACATTTAAAGTACACTCGCCCACCACCAATTTAATAGTCATTGGTCTATCATTCATCCGCCTGACCTCAACCACCGACTCTCTAAGATGGCTATCTACCAGGATACCCACTCCATTCTTACCCCTCCGAACTCCAGAGTACCACAACTTATACCCATCCGCGTTTCTCGCCCTCGATCCGACCCACCTAGTCTCTTGGACACATGCTATATTAATCTTCCTCTTCTGAAAGATCTTTGCCAACTCTATGGACTTACTCGTTAGCGAACTATGTTCCATGACTCGATTCTCAACTTATAGGCTCATTTTCCCCCTCTACCTCCCCTGCCTCCTGTCCCACACCCTGTACCCGGCCCCACACCCTGCCCCACACGAGGACATGCCCTTAATCTATCATCCCAAACTGCAGCCACTTACCCCTACGGCCAACCTAAAGGACTCGCTAGTGCACAACGGCTAACGAATCAAACTAGAAGGAAACAAGTCACTACAAGTACACTAGTATAATGATTGAACTATTGTGAACTAAAGTGACATCAATTTAGCTAACATCAAAAGGGAAACCATAGAATGGGAGGTACTAACTCCCGGGAACCAAACCTGTGTTGACTTGTTATGCTCAATGTAGTTGTACGCTCACACACCGCTTCCCACCGCCCTTTGATGACGCTCGTCCAGGTTGCTCTCCTTTGATAGTGCTGTGCACCCAACTTGTCTTCAACAAGTTCGAGAATTTCCCTGAAAACACAAAAAATACCACGACCCAAAAATCATAAGGGCTGTCACCGCTACCACTGGTGTAGCCCTTACAGTAGTAGTGGAAATATAGGGAAAAACAGAGAACTACACAAAACCCACCAAGTTCTACCGTGGTACAACAAACTGAACAATTGCAAGATAGAAATCTTACAATTCTGTTTTCGAGGAAACCCGCTGTCGAAAAGGACCAAACCCGACAGGTCGCTGGAGCTCTGATTCGGGATCTTTGTGTTGTTCTTTGGAGGGGTAGAAGAAGAAAAAGCAGGGAAGATGAGCAGAGACGGGGGGAGCAGTGTTCCAGAGAACTAGGAATAGAGAAGGCACTCAGACGTCCACCAACGTCGCTCCGGCTGTGGGGTGAAGAACAAGCCGGGGGTGAGGGGGGGGGTATGAAAGGGATACAGAAGGGAGTGGGAATATGAGTCAATAAAGCGACCATGCTAGAACCACGGGATTCGGGGAATGCCTTACACCTTCTCCCCGGTCAAAAAAATTCCTTATCCAGACTTTGTTTTCGCAGACCAATAATAAAAGAGTCAAACCTTCCTGTGAATAGGAATTCAAATAAATGGTGACTTGGAACACTGAAAAAAAAAAATCAATTCCAAATGACGACTCTGAACAATAAATAATCCCTATTCAAATTTTTTCACTTTAATTGAAAAAACGATCGTACACATATTTAGACATATCTTTTTGGGGTAGAAAGGGAGTGTGTCATTTATTGCTAGAAAAACATCAATCATGATGGACAAGAGCAAACCTAGTTCGGACTAGGGGTGTACAAGTCAAACCATCAAGCCAAACCGAACCGACGAACCAAGTCAAACCGAAGAAAAAAACCGACTTGTGGTTTGGTTTGGTTGGTTTGGCGTTGGAAAATAAAAAACCGATCGCTCTTGGTTTGGTTTGGCATTAACAAAAAATAAGTCAAACCGAATCTAAACCAAACCGACGTTATATATAAATAAATTTTAGAAATTTTATACATAAAAAATAATCATTAAAATCTAATTTGTAAGTATTTTTTAAACTATTTTATAGTTTTCAATGTCTTGAGATATTATTTATTTGTGGGCTTGTAAATTCACTATCCACTAAGTAGATTTTATCTACATAACCTAAATATCAAGCCCAAACTAAAATCCAACAAGACAATAAACAATAAAATAGATTATTCCATATCTTACCTATGTTCCAATTCCAAAATCAAAGAAACCCAAATATTTGAAACCATTCCACCACATCACACGAGCTTCCTTCTTGTCATTTTGCTCACATAATTAGTGATTATTTTAGTGTTGAGGTTTATCAAGTTTACAGTGCTTTGCTTTGTCGCATGTTTGTTGTCATTTTCTATTATGGAAGGTCTTGGAATTATGATTTATACGAATAATTGGTATTCCTCATATATTATTAAGAAAAATAGTAATCATGCAGATAATTGGTGATTATTTGATATCTTTTTCAAGAATAATATAACTAAAAAGGAAAATCGAAAAAAAAACCGAAAAAAACCGAAAAACCGAAAAAACCGAAAAAACCGACTAAAACCGAAACCGAAAAAACCGAATTTATGTTGGTTTGATTTGATTTATGAATTTAGTAAACCGACATAATTGGTTTGATTTTGGTTTAATAAAAAACCGAACCAAACCGCCTCATGTACACCCCTAGTTCGGACAATAGTGCAAAGATTCTTCCTTATTTTTTGGGTTCGTAAATAAAGCTAGTCCAACGCTGCATCAAAGCAAGTTCAATATAGGTAGAGTCTACCAGACCTAATTAGCTCATGAGTTTCCTGTTGCTATGACCAAAAGCAACCAAACTATTGTGGGTACTGGGGAAGAATCGCATAAGCTTTCTGTCACAATTTATGTGATGAATTTCGAAATTTGAGCGTCACACAATATTGTTTTCGAAAAAAGACCAAAACTATCCCTATCGTTTGCTAAATGATTTATAAATACCCTCTGTCCATCTATTCGTTCAAAAAAATATACGAAGTTAATTCTATTAACAAAAATACACTCGCGACTAACGGCAGAACTGATGGAGTGTGCAGTTTTAAACGGATAGATGGACGGAGGGTATTTATAAACCATTTAACAAACGATAGGGATATGTCTTTCATTTAGTGCCGTGGCGATTTTTTTTTTTTACCTTTAATAGATTCAATCTTTATCCTAGAATGTGATAATTTCAAGCTTTTTAGCACCTTGGTTTCAATTTTCTTGTGTGCTTGTATTAGTTATATGTAGTTATTTTTTCTCTGTTATTTCGTGGCTCTTTTGTCTTCTTATAAACAATCCAAAGATTTCCTTCACTTGTCCCTTTCGAAGTTTCAATATTTCTCCTAGATTTGATTGATATATTTGAACAATTTTAGCATTTTGGCTCAATTTGTTTTTTCACATTTTTGTTTTGTTTTAATCCCTGTCTTCTTACTTAACAACCCAAATGTATATGTTGATTTTCCATTTACGAGTTTCAATACTTATGTTGAGTTTGATTGGAGAAATTTTAGAATCTGGTTCGAATTTCGGGTTATTTGATTTTAGATTTTATCTGTTCTTTAATTAATTTGTTATTGTATATGTGCAGTGTCCCAATTGGAGAAAAAGAAAGGGAGAGATTAGATGAGTGGGAATGTGTGTGATAGATACTACCCATTTTGTAAATGGGTCGGATAAGGTAAATGAGTTGAAATTATATCCATTTTTTGTTCCAGTCAAAAATTGCCACATGACCGAATTAAAAATCGTCACGTCATTAAATGAAAGAATCATTTCTATCGTTTGCTAAATGGTTTATAAATACCCTCCATTAGTTCTGCCGTTAGTCGCGGGGATATTTTTATAAATAGAATTAACTTCGTATATTTTTTTAAACTAATAGATGGACGGAGTGTATTTTTTTGAACGGATAGGTGGACGGAGGGTATTTATAAACCATTTATAAAACGATAGGATATTTTTGGCCCTTTACCGTAATTTTGCCTTATGCTTTTAAATATTTTGAATTGTTAGTTATTGTGACTTATAATATTTTTACGTAAATTTTATTTCAAAAAACTTAAGAATTTATGCCTAAATTCGCGATCAAAATCAAAAAGTTTGGCTCTCACAATTCAAACTGTATCACATGCATTGGGATGGAGTACGTACTAATTTAGTCTTAAACAATGGTAAACATATATGAACGGAAGACTTGGTTTTGTACTCCATCATAGAATATTATTTTAGTTATATAATAATTTCCTAGGAGATTAGTAATAATAACACAAGTATATTAAGATCATTTGTTTTATTCAAATAGTAAGTTAGAATATGAAATCATTTTATATAACCAAAAGGACAAACAAAAAGATCGACGGACAAGGTGCAGACTACAGCCGAGCATTAAATTCGCACGAAGTGCCGTCCATGATTATATTGGTCTATCTGAAAAAGTAACATATAAAATTAAGAAGTGAATTTTTATTTTATATTGAAAAGTAGGAGAATCTATGCCACGACATACTAAGCTATGAAACAAAAAGTACCTTAATTTATCGTTGTATTAATTTGGGATTGTCAAATTTACTGTTTTATCTCGAAATAATTTATTTTCGAATTACTATTTCATTTTCTATCAAATATAATTTATCCCAATATTATTTTTAATATAGTGATAACTTATTCCAGAATTATTAACCAAACTAGGGATAAGACGGTACTAAATTTTATTCCAGAATTATTTTATTTATCCATCGTACCAAACGACCCCGTAAGGTAGATCCATTTCAGTCAGCCCTCTGGGCTAATGCTAAATACTAAGAAGAATAACAGACAAAATTAGTTAAATAAAAATGAAATCTTAAAACTTAAGTTATGCTAAACCTGAAGGAACACAAAAATGTTTTTTTACTTGTGAATATTTTTCCAAATTCCAATCTAATCGATCCGTCTTAAAACTTTTACATGCTTGATCCTTTTTTAATTATTATTTATAAAAATAGCACCATTTATTATTTATTCCAAAAAGAGCACTTTTTTTCATTAATGGCATATTATAAAAATTAAGCTCAACATCTAATAAGTTAACATACTCACTAATCATGCGAAGTACTTTTTTTTTTGTCCTTCTTCATTTTCCCTTTACAACATTTATCTTCTTCACTCCATATTTTGAGAGCTGCTGCATATCTCAATGCCATCCAAATCAAAAAGTATTGATTTATACATATTTTATACTCTGTATATCAGGTATCACTTTAATTCAAAATGTATATTTATGTATATAATTTTTATATATTTATTTGTGAAGTGCTATCTTATTTTAAGAGGTATTTTTAATGTATACTGTATTTTATATGTCAAGTGTCATTATCCTGTTTTTTGTATATTTATACATCTTAATTAAATTTAATATATATATTTTTATGTATATTTCACATGTCTAAGTGTCATCTTAATTGAAGATGTATTTTTTATGTATATGTTTTGTATATTTTATATGTGTTAATTCAAAGTATATTTATATATATATATGTGTATTGTATATATTAACGTAATTATTATCGAAATAAAAGAGAAGAAAGAAGTAACAGAAAAACTTAAGAAAGATAATTAAAAATAAAATGAATGGAACAAATTTAAAAAATATATTGGCGTCGGTAGAAAACAAAACTAAGAAGAAGAAGAAGAAAAAGAAATAGAAGGAAAGCTAATAGATAAAGAGAGAAAAAAGACATGATTTTTGTACAAATAATTATTAACTTTCCATTTAAATTTCTTATATTTAGGGATTAATAATTAATATTCTTATTTTAATGGAACTGTGTGCTACAAATATAATATTTTCTTACCATATCTGTAATATTGAATTTGATGCTAAAAATTTATTATATTTCTTTTAAACTGTGACAGTTGTGTAAAGTCTCCATTGTCAACGTGTGGGCTAACCAGCTTAGAGCTGAGCTAATGAGCTTCATCAAATGAAGGGTTGAGCTAGCTAAGAATGGAGTACTAGCAAAAAGCCGAGCTGTTGGTAGAACTGAGAATATAAAGTAGAGGACTAACTTTTGGAATTTCATATTAAAGACCCGTTGTCCATAGATATTTTCTCTTTCTTTTTCGAATTTTTTTTTCAAAAATATATTTGTTCATAAAATTTTACAAGTTTTTGAATTTTTTTTTTAAAAATAGTTTTTATAAAATCGAAAAATAGTTTTAATCACTTTTTCAATTTTTTTTTAAATGAAATACATATCGAAACATAATTTCAAATTTCAGATGTCATTTTCAACTTAACTCCATCTAATGCCTCACATTTAAAAATAAGGGTAGTTAAGTAATTGATAAAAAAAACCTAATAAAAACAAAATCAAAAAAAGAAATGAAAAGAAAAGGGAAGATGCACTAAAAAGGGCCGAAACCCACAAATCTGGTAAAAAGGAAAAAGAAGAAACGGGAGTAAGGGGAAGGGTTAGATAACAACAAATAGAGAAAAGGGGATACGGTGAAATCCTTCAAAAAAAAAATGCTTTACAAAGAACATAGAAGAAGAAGAAGGTTCTACTCTTGGTACTCATAATCCTTCTAGCCAGACTCTTCTTTAGTTAAAAAGGTTCACTTTCTTTCCTCAGTTTTGTTTGAATTGCTTCTTTTGTCTATGCAATTTTATTAGGTAAAAAAAATTAAAGATTTAATAGCTATGAAAAATGGTACAAAAAAAAAAATCTTTATTTTCTCTTCTTCTTCTGATTTTCGCTCAGTGGTTAGAGTAGGAAAGAATGATATGTACAAAAAAATAAAAATAAAAATAAATAAGTGTACTAGTATTAATTTAATTAAATAGGTATATATAGTGATCTCTATAAAAATTTGAGATAAATTAATATATTAAGATTTAGCTGGTATTTCATTGTAATGGAAGGAACCAAGAAACTTTAATTATTCTTTTTATTTAGCACAATCATAGATTCTCTGTGAAGATTGAAAAAGAATATATTCTATTAGTTTATACCAAGAACTCTAATGTACAGGCTAGCAATACTTGTATAATACTACATGAGAAAAATATTATATATATATATATATATATATATATATATATATATATATATATATATATATATAGAATAAACAGAGAACTATAGTTTCTATCCAATTAAGCACTACTAAATTGCGTAGCAGAGGATCAATGGTCATATTTTAAAGGAATGGAGATAGGAAAATTAATTAAAGGTGATAGGGATGGACCGATTATGCTGGTAATTCACGAAGTTTATACGTGAATTGATTTTGTTACAAGTAGGTAATTGAAGAAGTTGAACAAAGTGTTCGAGGTGACACGTTTCGTATTCCTGCACGAGTATTGTGAGTAGTAATCTTACCACAATTTGTATTTCATAACCTGCATGGTTTATATATGATTTTGAAAATAAATATGGTATCGATACTTTGAATTGAATGTGGGACAAGTCATTTACTTGCTATGGTATCGAACAGTTTACTTGAGATGTTTACCGGTTAATCTGAATATTTTCACCGTTACGAGATGTGTTTTACAATTACTTGAGATGTTACAGTTATTTAAATTATTATCGCTGTTACTAGACATGTTTTACTATTACTTGAGATATGATTACTGTTACCAAAATAAAATTATAAGATTTGATAAGAAATGATATGCCCTTTATTATTTTGAAAATGCTTTTGTACGAGTAGATACTGTTTACGAGAAAGAGTATAAATGGGAGGAGACTTTGAAGGATCCCGTAGCTAACGACGGGTTCGTTAGACCTGGTGCACCTTGTATTTACCGATTACCGAATACAACTATAGTCCTCACTAGTGGGAAGGTAGAACTATCATACACTTACAGTTTTCCCTCGAGTAGGGACCTACAGTTATACTTGACTCCTTTTACGAAGGGATCCACACAGTGATACAGATTACATGATCCATTTCTTGGAAACCTCCCAAATATAAAGATTTGCTATGAGACAATGCTTACCGAGTTTATAACTGAATTGTGAAATTGATTTTGGTTACACGAAACACATGATGATGAGATTGATTATTGTTTATTCTTTCTGAAAGGGCATTTTTATAATATTTTCTGTATAATATACTAGCATATTTTCTGACTTGTCCCCAATTAAAAACGGTTGTGGTTAAGTGTTATTACTCACTGAGCTAGCGACTCACTCCCCACTATTTTTTTTACAGAGACAGCAGTTTATGCGAGCGAAGATTTCGTTAATTAGAGTATACGAGTTGATAGTTCATGGTGAGCCTCGCACTTATTAGCATGGGCGAAGAGTTTGTTTGTTATCGTCCTTCCTTATGAACTCTTAGAGTTGTTCCATAGTTATTTTTATTAGCGTCATCGGTATGCATTCGTTATATTGGACTAGTTACTAGTATTTCACTTCTTTCTATATTTTTTTTGATGGGTTTAGTATTATTATGTTGATAAGGTTGGTAATGATGGTGAAAACTCGTTTTTGGTTAGTTGATGAAGATTGTAAACTGATTTAGGTGAATATTGGTTGGGTGTTATTTTTTTATGAGACAGAAAAACTTTCGGATAGTCCTAAAATAGGAAAAACTCTGTCCGATTCTTTGTAAAATATCAATGAGTCTTACTTGGGGGCACGTGCTCCTAAGTGCCGATCGCGATCCTAAATTGGATCGTGACAAAGTTGGTATCAGAGCCAGGTTATTCTTATGAATAATGGAACACATGTCGGTAATAGAATCTCAATTATGGTTATGTAGCCGGTTATTCCTATAATCGTGATTCTGCGAGGGCGTGATAGGATGTGTCTTGTATTTCTTTCTTATTCCTCCGTACGTGTGTGCCGATTAGGACCAAAGATCTGAATATATCATTACTCATCCAATTTTTGTATAACTCAGACCAATTACTCTATAATAGAATTTGGCTAGAGTTTCAAACTTAAAAACGTCAAATTTTGCCAATGGACAAGCAACTATCTCCAAGCAAAGAAATTCTACATAAGTAGTATACAAGACTAGTAAAAGGTTCCTTATTTCATATGAAGTGCTTTCCGGCAAGATGCATAATAGAGTTCATTTTAGAAATTTATACTAGTCCACCACTATAGCGATAGAGGAGTGCTATCACAAAAAGGCACTTAACTCCATGAAAAAAAAGTTGAGATATTTATGGATATGCTAAATTGACATAAGAAGAATAAGAAATATAATAGTGCTCTAGAGTCATCATGCATGTAGAAGATTGTAGGGAACATAAAAGTATCCTTAATAAAGTTTCCGAAGTTGAAACTACCAAGTGTATTGTGTCTTATAATTCATATGATCCTTGAGGGTTTTTGATAAAATATTTACCATATTATAAGCTATATGATATTACATGGAGTCGTCTATGGAATAAGCAACTTATAGACCAGAGAATATGTCGAATACATAAATTGATACCGTATTCTTAGGGATTCCAACAAGAGCAACATAAATAATTTGTGATTGATTTCACTAAATTATTTATGAATCACTTCCTTCTTGACAAGTTTCTAATATGAACTTGTCTACAAGATGGTTAAGAAATTAATTTAGACGATGGGTGTAACGATATATAGCACCAGAATTTCTCAACTGTATAGATAAGCAATATATTAAGTTTAGAGGCTTGCAAAAATATTGGTTAACCATTTTAATAAGGTAGTAACTATACATACGAAAACTTTGATCTATTCAGTGGCAGTTACACTTAGCAGAAAGATTAAAAAATATGAATATGGTAGGCGTGCTCGTAAGCAGGCCAAGATTAGGAAATATTTCAGTACGGATTTTAATATGGGTCGAAGATTTAAAAATCAGGGATATTTTGAGATATTAAACGATCCTTTTTGGGGATACCATTTTTTTTTTTGAAAAATCTATAGTAGTTAGACATTCGTTTAAAGCTTTTAAGATTCAAGTTAAGCGGAAAAAAAACTAGCTAACCAAGTTTTACTTGATATGGTTGACTCTAACATACTGAGGGGTATCGATTAATTATCTTCTTACCAAGCTATCCTAGATTATTATGGAAAGACTATTAAGTTTTTTTGAACATTAAAAGCCAGTTTTGTCCCAAAAATGGGATTATAGATTTTAGAGATGAGCAAAGTATATATTTTGAAGGCTTAATAGTTATAAAAGAAATCGTTTAGGTATCATAGATACGATAAGGGGCACAAGAGAAGAAATACTTAGTTTTAGAAGAAAAAAAATCATAATGAGAGATTCTCTAATGTACTCCTAAGGATTTACTAGGTCTACCTTCAATATGAGAAATGGACTTCGGTATTGAGTTGACATCTAACACGCAAATCCAATTATATGGCACCAACATAGTTGAGAGAGCTAAAGGAATAATTGTGAGACCTACTGGATAAGGGTATCATACTGAAAGTTTCACCATGGGGTGTATCAATATTGATAAAAAATAAAAAAGAGAATAGGTCCCTAAGAATGTGAATCAACTACAAATAATTCGATGTTCGCCTCTAGAACTCGGAACTTACATTAGGAGTTACTTATGATGCCTTTTAGACTGACTAGTGCACCAGTTGCTTTGATGTTGTCACGACCCGGATTTTTCACCCTCGGGAGTCGTGATGGAGCCTATTCGTAGAAGCTAGGCAAGCCAAATTTAGTTACTTTTCCTTTAATAAACAAGCATTTTAACAAATCCTTCGACAATAATATTTAAACAATGAAAAGTCAACAATAATAAGCTGAAGTCTTCACTTTAAATAGCTAAACAAGATACTGAATTCCAACATATTCTCTACCCAAAAACTGGAGTCACATACTCATGAACATCTAAGAAGTACTAAATACAAAGTTTGAAAGAAACATAAATTTGTTTGTCCCGAATACAAGGAGGCAACAGTCTAAAAGAGAGAATAAGAGAGAAAACGCCGGGCCTGCAGACGCCTGCAAGGCTACCTCAGGTCTCACGATACTGGAAACCTGCTTCCGTGCTAATACTGTTGCTGCTACTCGAAACCTGGACCTGTGCAAATATGCACAGAGTGTAGCATCAGCACAACCGACCCCATGTGCTGGTAAGTGCCTAGCCTAACCCCGGCAAAGTAGTGACGAGGCTAGACTGGACATCACATAAACCTGTGCAGATATATATACTAGTACAACGGAATATAGCAAGAACATAACAATTTAAACCGAGGAGGGAAACATGCTGCTAGGGTAACAGTTAGAAACAAATATCAGGAATAATGGTAAGTACATTTACAGTTTAACTTCTAGCAATAATGAATGAACAAGGCAACTTTCATATTCAACTCATCTTGTTGCAGGCGTGCAACCCGCTCCCATTTCAATATCACTCATGGTAGGCATACCACTCGCTCCCATTTTACTATATCATGTGTGGTAGGCGTACCACTCGCTCCCATTTCACTATATCATGTGTGGTAGCAGTACCACTCGATCCTATCTCAATATATATCATATATGGTAGGCGTACTACTCGATCCCATTTCAATATATCATGTGTGGTAGGCATACCACTCGATCCCATCTCAATATATCATGTGTGGTAGGCGTACCACTCGATCCCATTTCAATACATCATATGTGGTAGTCGTACCACTCGATCCCATTTAAATATATATCAAGTGTGATAGGAGTACCACTCGATCCTATCTCAATATATCATGTGTGATAGGCGTACCACTCGATCCCATCTCAATATATCATGTGTGGTAGGCGTACCACTCGATCCCATTTCAATACATCATATGTGGTAGGCGTACAACTCTATCCCATTTCAATATATATCATGTGTGGTAGGCATACCACTCGATCCCATTTCAATCCAACACGGTATCACAAAGAAAATCTCGGCAAGGGAACAAGATAATATAATGTTTTCCCGGCAAGGGAACAAGAAATATCAAATCAACTATCCCGGCAAGGGAAATCCAGCTATAACCAAACTTATTCAATTTCTACTTAATACAATTAATACCAATGCTCAGTCATAACAATTACTTGCTCGGTTTTAAAGATCTTCAACCAAGTCCTCATAAGCATCATTTAAGAATACAACAACTTAGCAATTTAAGACTCACGATCGTGCTAGACACCAATGTATATATACTCGTTACCATGCATATACATCATACTCGATCAATTAGCAAGTAGCAAACAAGACTCAACTCCTATTCTCTCAAACTTGGGTTAAACCAAACACTTACCTCAACTTCAATGGCCAAATCAATCCACAACAACCGCTTTCCCTCTCGAATTCGGCTCCAACTCAATCAAATCTATACAATAACGACATCATAATATCAATATATGCTAAAGAAATCAAACCCAATGCCTAATTTTAGATTTCCATGCTTTCTTCCCAAAATTTCCAAAATCGCCCCCGGGCCCGCTTGGTCAAAACACGAGGTTAGGACCAAAATCAAATCCCCCCATTCACCCACGAGCCCGAATATATAATTTGTTTTCAAATTCGACCCCAAAACGAGGTCTAAATCAAGAAAAAATAAAAAGCCCTAGTTCTACCCATTTCCCCCAATTTCTACCCTAGATTACATGTTATAGGCTTAGGAATTCAATAATTAATGATGGAAAATGAAGAAAACAAGTTAAACAATGCTTACCCAAGAAGTTTTGATGATGAACTGCTCTAAAATTCGCCCCAGCACTTTGGAGAAGAAGGAGTTCGTGAAGTGTTATGTTATTCTCGTCACTGGTTCTGTTTTTGGGTATTTTAATAACTGGGCAAAATTGCCCTATACGATCGCGGAAGAAGGATTGCGATCACATAGGGTCAGGTCTGGTAAGCACTGCGATCGCGGAAGTAGTGTTGCGATCGCATAGAAGGAAAATAAGGAACCCGGCCTATGTGAATCGCGATCGCGAAGAGGTAGTGTGATTGCATATAAGGATTTGAAGACCCCTTAAGTTTGCTCTATGCGATTGCGGCACTTCCTATGCGATCGCATAGAAGGGATCACTGGGAACAGACAAACAGCAGATTCTGCAACATTTCTAAGGCTAAAACCATCCCGAAATACATCTGAATCACACCCGAGCCCTGGGGGCTCCTAACCAAACACACATACTAACTCAACAACATCCTACGAACTTAACCGTGCGATCAAATCGCCAAAATAACATCAAAAACAAGGAATCAAACCTCAAAAATCACTAGTTTTTCTTCAAACTTCATAAACTTTCAAATTTAGAGTTTTAAGTTCGAAACACGTCAAACGACGTCCGATTTCAACCAAACTTCACAGAAATATCTCAAAATACATATAAGACCTGTACTGGGCACCGAAACCAAAATACGGGACCGATACCAACACTTTCTAATAAATTTTAATTTCCATTTTCCTTAACAATTTCAGAAAAACAATTTTACTCAAAAAATCATTTCTCGAGCTTGGGACCTCGGAATTCGATTCTGGGTATATGACCGAGTCCCATATTTTCCTACTTACCCTCCGAGACCGTCAAATCACGGGTCTGGAACCGTTTACCCAAAATGTTGACCAAGGTCAAACTTATTCTTTTTAATACTAAATTTTTAGCATTTCTACTCGCCCGGACTGCGCACACAAATCGAGGCAATTAAAAATGAGATTTTTAGGGCCTTGGGAGCACGGAAAGAGAGAGAGAGAAAACAGGTGATGACCCTTTGGGTCATCATATTCTCTACCTCTAAAATAACTGTTCATCCTCGAACGGAAAAAAGAAAGAAGTACTTGAGTTGGGAAATAGATAAGGATAATGGCTCCGTATATCAGACTCGGACTCCTAGGTCGATGCCTCAGGGGGCTGACCTCTCCACTGAACATGAACAGAAGGAAAACTCTTGGATCTCAACTGTCGAACCTACCAGTCCAAAATAGCTACTGGCTCCTCCTCGTAAGATAAGTCCTTGTCCAACTGGACAGTACTGAAGTCTAACACGTGGGCTGAATCTCCATGATACCTCTGAAGCATAGATACATGAAAAACTGAATTCATGACTGATAATCTAGGCGACAATGCAAGCCTGTAAGCCACCTCTACCACTCGATCAAGGATCTCAAATGGCCCAATGAACCTAGGGATAAGCTTGCCCTTCTTCCAAAATCTCATCACGCCCTTCATAGGCGACACTCGGAGCAAGACCCGCTCACCAACCATGAAAGCTGCATCTCGCACCTTACAATCTGCGCAGCTTCTTTACCTGGACTGAGTCGAACGAAGCCTATCGTGAATGATCTTGACCTTGTCCAAGGTCTCCTGAACCAAATCCGTACCTATCAACCGAGCCTCTCCCGAATCAAACCACCCAATCGGAGAGCGACATCGCCTACCGTATAAAGCCTCATAAGGAGCCATCTGGATGATCGACTGGTAGCTGTTGTTGTAGGCAAACTCCGCTAAAGGCAAGAACTGATCCCACGAACCTCCAAAGTCGATAACACAAGCCCGGAGCATATCCTCCAAAATCTGAATAGTCCGCTCGGACTGACCATCCATCTGAGGATGAAATGATATGTTCAACTCAACCCGTGTGCCCAACTCTCACTGAACTACACCCCAGAAGGGTGAAGTAAACTGCATACCCCGGTCCAAAATGATAGATACCGCCACACCATGAAGGCGAACAACCTCCCGGATATAAATCTTAGCTAATCTCTCGGATGAATAGGAGACTGCCATCGGAATGAAATGTGCCGACTTGGTCAGCCTATCAATAATAACCCATATCACATCGAGCTTCTTCTGAGTCAACGGATGTCCAGTAACGAAGTCTATAGTGATCCTGTCCCACTTCCACTCGGGAAGCTCAATCCTCTTAAATGAACCACCGGGCCTCTAATGCTCGTACTTAACCTGCTGACAGTTCAAACAGCGAGCCACATATGCAACAATATCCTTCTTCATCCTACACCACTAATAATGCTGCCGCAAGTCCTGATGCATCTTTGCGGCGCCCGGATGAATAGAGTACCGGGAACTCTGGGCCTCCCCTATGATCAACTCTCGAAGTCCATCCACATTGGGCATGCAAACTCGCCCTTGCAATCTCAAAACTCCATCCACATCTAAGGTAACCTGCTGGGTACCTCCACGCTGCACCGTGTCTCTAAGGACACACAAATGGGGATCATCAAATTGCCGATCACGGATACGCTACAATAATAAAGAACGAGCGGCCGTGCAAGCCAACACACGACTGGGCTCAAAAATATCCAGTCTCACAAACTGATTGGCTAGGGCCTGAACATCCAAGGCAAGCGGCCTTTGACTGACTGGAATATAAGCAAGACTACCCATACTATCTCACTTCCTACTCAAAGTATCGGCCACCACATTGGCCTTTTCCGGATGGTATAAAATAGTGACATCATAATCTTTCAACAACTCCAACCACCTCCTCTGCCTCAAATTCATCTCCTTCTGCTTGAACAAGTACTGAAGACTCTTGTGGTCAGCGAACACCTCACATGCCACGCCATACAAATAGTGCCTCCAAATCTTCAAGGCGTGAACAATAGCTGCCAACTCTAAATCATGCACTGGATAGTTCTTCTCATGCATCTTCAATTGCCTCAAAGCATAGGAAATAACATTTCCATACTGCATCAATATTGCACCAAGCACAATACGGGAAGCATCAATAGACTGTATAAGGCCCTGATCCTATAGGCAAAACCAACACCGGTGTTGTAGTCAGAGCTATCTTGAGCTTCTCAAAGCTCGCATCACACTCATCCGACCATCTGAACTGGGCACCCTTCTGGGTCAATCTGGTCATCAGGGCTGCAATAGATGAAAATCCCTCCACAAACCATCGATAGTAGCCTGCCAACCCCAAGAAAATCCGAATCTCCGTAGCTGATGCTGTTCTAGGCCAGTTCTTGACTGCCTCAATCTTTTTCGGGTCCACATGAATACCCTCTGCTGATACAACGTGACCTAGAAATGCTACAGAACTCAGCCAGAACTCACACCTGGAGAACTTGGCATATAACTAAATATCTCTCAGAGTCTGTAAAACCACTTTAAGTTGTTGCTCGTGCTCCTCCTGACTACGGGAGTATACCAAAATATCATCAATAAAGACTATCACGAACATGTCCAAATATGTCCTGAACACTCTGTTCATCAACTCCATGAATGCTGCTAGGGCATTGGTCAACCCAAATGACATGACCAAGAACTCATAATGCCCACACCGATTACAGAAAGCTGTTGTAGGGACATCGGATGCCTTAATTCTCAACTGATGGTAGCCAGATCTCAATTCAATCTTGGAAAATACCCTGGCACCCTGAAGCTGGCCGAAAAATCATCAATCCTCGGCAGTGGATACTTTTTCTTAATCATTACCTTGTTCAACTGCCGGTAATCTATGCACATCATCATCGATCCGTCCTTCTTCTTTTCAAATGACACTGGCGCGCCCCAAGGTGAAACACTAGATCTAATGAAACCCTGCTCAAGCAAATCCTGCAACTGGTCCTTTAATTCTTTCAACTCCGGCGGGGCCATGCAATACAGCAGGATAAAAATGGGCTGAGTGCCCAGAGACCGATCAATAAAAAGGTCGATATCCCTGTCGGGAGGCATACCCGATAAAACTAAGGTCAAGGTCTTGGTATGGCAATCCAAGATAGCATGATGGGGATAACAAATCTGTACCCAATATCACGTCGAAATCCACCGTGTATAAAAGCAACAAATCAACACAGGTCTGAAGATCCCCAATCTCTACAACACAAGAGCGATGAACTCGATCAAATACAATAGAACCACATACCAGCATAGACACATACACAGGAATACCCAAAGCATCACTAGGCATGACCAGGTTTGGTACAAAGTAAGATGACACATACGAATATGTAGACCCAGGGTCAAATAACACTGAAGCATTTCTATCACAAACCAGAATAGTACCTGTAATGTTTGCATCTGAAGACTTAGCCTCTGGCCTGGCTGCTGACTCGCCTCCATCTCTATGACCTCTACCTCCACCTCTAACACCCCTGCCATCGCCTTTGGCTGGCTGGGCAGGCTGTGGAACCTCTGGTGCTTGAATCCTAGTACGAGAACTCTGATGCTGGAAGCTGCTCGACGCTAGAGGGAAAAATCTGACAATATGCCTCGGGTCACCACAAGCATGGAAAAAACTCGACTGCTGCTGAGTACTCCTCAACCCCGAGCAAGCCCTCCTAAGGTGACCATGCTCACCACACTCGTAGCATCCACGCGAATGCTATAGCTGAGGAATCCGAGACTGACCCAGTCGAACTGAATGGCCACCTGAATTACCATGAGTGACCTGGAGAGCTGACTAAAAGGGCCTAGGAGGATGGACTCTACCATAAGAACCTCTACCTCCAGACAAGGTATCACTGAATCTTCCTGCATGACGGGACCTCTTATACGACCCATGACCACCTCCATGTGGCGGAACAATCTCAACTCTACGGACCCCATTGGTTGCCTCCTGAAAAGGGATCTCACTTCCGACCTGGGTCACTATACCCGGCTGACCTGCCACCACTGGCTGAACTACTAGAAGCAAACCCGCTCGAATGACCCTCCCGATGAGGCCTACCAATCGGACTAGAGCGTCCGGAAGAACTGGGGTGGCAATGAACCCTTCTCGGACCTGAGCTGGGCCCACCGGAACTACTGGGGCTGGAATCTCCTTCTCAAAATCAACCTGAGGCTCCGCCACTAGGGCTGCTACTGGGGACTCAGACTACTGAGCGGCAGATGAGGAAGCGCATGTTCTCACCATCTGTAGAAGAACAGAGTAGAAATTCAATCGATATATGAGAAACAGAACCGCACGACAAGAAAGAACAAATGTGAAACTTTTCCTAACTCTGTAGCCTCTGGGGGATAGGTACAGACGTCTCCATACCGATCCCTCAAACTATACAAAGTTTGTCTATGAGTTGCAAGACCTATGTAACCTAGTGCTCTGATACCAACTTGTCACGGCCCAGATTTTCCACCCTCGGGAGTCATGATTGCGCCTCGTAGAAGCTAGGTAAGCCAAATTTAGTTACATTTCCTTTGATAAACAAGCCTTTTAACAAATCCTTCAACAATAACATTTAAACAATGAAAAGTCAACAATAATAAGCGGAAGTCTTCAATTTAAATAGCTAAACAAGATACTGAATTCCAACATATTCTCTGCCCAAGAACTGGAGTCACATACTCACGAACATCTAAGAAGTACTAATTACAAAATTTGAAAGAAACATAAATCTGTTTGTCTCGAATACAAGGAGGCAACAGTCTAAAAGAGAGAATAAGAGAGAGACGCGGGGCCTGCAGATGCCTGCAAGGCTACCTCGGGTCTCACGATACTGGAAACCTACTTCCGTGTTAATGTTGTTGTTGCTGCTCGAAACCTGGACCTGTGCAAATATGCATAGAGTGTAGCATCAGCACAACCGACCCCATATGCTGGTAAGTGCCTAGCCTATCCCCGATGAAGTAGTGACGAGGCTAGACTGGATATCATATAAACCTGTACAGATATATATACGAGTACAACGGAAGATAGCAAGAACATAACAATTAAAACTGGGAAGGGGAGCATGCTGCAGGGGTAACAATTAGAAACAAATATCAGGAATAATGGTAAGTAAATTTACAGTTTAACTTCTAGCAATAATGAATAAACAAGGCAACTTTCATATTTAACTCATCTTGTTGCAGGCGTGCAACTCGCTCCCATTTCAATATCACTCGTGGTAGGCGTACCACTCGCTCCCATTTCACTATATCATGTGTGGTAGCAGTACCACTCGATCCTATCTCAATATATACCATATATGGTAGGCGTACTACTCGATCCCATTTCAATATATAATGTGTGGTAGGAGTACCAGTAAATCCCATCTCAATATATCATGTGTGGTAGGTGTAACACTCGATCCCATTTCAATACATCATATGTAGTAGGCGTACCACTCGATCCCATTTCAATATATATCATGTGTGGTAGGCGTACCACTCGATCCCATCTCAATATATCATGTGTGGTAGGCGTACCACTCGATCCCATCTCAATATATCATGTGTGGTAGGCGTACCACTCGATCCCATCTCAATATATCATGTGTGGTGGGCGTACCACTCGATCCCATTTCAATATATCACATGTGGTAGGCGTACCACTCGATCCCATTTCAATATATATCATGTGTGGTAGGCGTACCACTCGGTCCCATTTCAATCCAACACGGTATCACAAAAAAAATCCCGGCAAGGGAACAAGATAATATAATATTTTCCCGGCAAGGGAACAAGAAATATCAAATCAACTATCCCGGCAAGGGAGATTTAGCTATAACCAAACTTATTCGATTTCTACTTAACACAATTAATACGAGTGCTCAGTCATAAGAATTACTTGCTCGATTTTAAAGATCTTCAACCAAGTCCTCGTAAGCATCATTTCAGAATACAACAACTTAGCAATTTAAGACTCACGGTCGTGCTAGACACCAATGCATAGATAATCATCACCATACCTATACATCGTAATCGATCAATTAGAAAGTAACAAAGAAGACCCAACTCCTATTCCCTCAAGCTAGGGTTAAACCAAACACTTACCTCAACTTCAACGGCCAAATCAATCCACAACAACCGCTTTTCCTCTCAAATTCGGCTCCAACTCAATCAAATCTATACAATAACGACTTCATAATATCGATATATGCTAAACAAATCAAACCCAATGTGAGAAAGTGAGTTTTTTCCTATACGAGAATTACTCCCAAAAACTTCAAAATAAAATAATTTTGTGTTGTTTGCAATTTTTGTAAATTTTGCGTTATTTTTCTCTAATTGTTTGCGTTTGTGTGTGCATGTTTATTTGTTTAATCAATAAAAATACAAAAAATATGTCACATTTGCATTTAGTATTTAATTGTACAATTAGGAGTAATTAAGTGTTCTTTACAAAAATAAAAAAAATTAAAAAAATAATGTACTTTGCATTTTTCGGCATTTAATGTCCAAATTGTGTGAGCTTACTTTTAATTGGTGTTTAATATTGTGTGATAATTATTATTATGAGTTAATTAGCATTTTAGTTAATTTTTGATTTTATCATTTAATTTAGAATTTTGGTTTTATTAATTAAAAATTAAGAAAATTAAAATAAAGAGAGAAACCAGACTGGGCCGTCCAAATTTGACCAAATTCAGGCCCAAAATAAAAGCTTTACCCGGTCCAATCACCAGCCCAGTTTTCCCCCCTAATCTAATCTGGACCGTCAATCTTCATTGATCCAACGGACTACATTAATCTCACCATTTCAATATACCAAACTCCAAAAATCAGAACCTTAAACTTCATTTCATCCCTAACCCCTTTAGAGACCATCTTTGTAACCCTCCGCCCCTCCGCCATCGGAAATTGCCTTATGGCGGTTCCGGTGGCCCAAACGTCGCCATTTTTACACCAAAGCCTCCCCAAGACTTCTTCGATCCAGTCCCATACTCAGCTTCCCTCGAAAACTAACCCACCTCTTCGAATTCCATTCCAAGTCATGAACCCTAGCATCGCCGTGAAAATCCCCAATGGCGGCGCCGAACCAAAACCGTCCCAAATAAATACCCAATAATCCCTTAACCTCCCTCGTCCTTAAACCATCAATAGATTCCTTCAAATCTTAGTCAAACTCCTCAAATTTCAAATCTAAGAACGAGCCCTAATTTCCAAAACCCCGAATCAGTTGAACGGCGAAGATTCTTTGACCAAACCGGACCTTCGTCTTGTGCTTTCTTTGAAAGCACATGATTAAGGTTCGCTTCAGCCAAAGATGTGGAGGCTTCTCTGATTTGTTCGATATGGCTTTTTCTCCGGGTACTTCTTTCTCTCTGTTCTTTTCTTTTAAGTTCCCCTAAGCGTTGTTTTAGTTTATTTTTTGGTCGAATCCTCTCATCTCTTCATCTGTTACGTTTTTTTTTTGTCAGGTTTCGTCAAGTTTGATTTGCACTAGATACATGATCGGAATCTGTTATCTCTAATCAATAAGTGAATTTGTTTGTTTAAGTCTATGTTTTAAGTATTGTTCTTTTCTTTTGTGACTATTGCCTTCCTCGTTCATTTCGAATTAGTTCAAATCTAAGGCATTTCATGTTAGTTAACTATTGTTTGATTAGATGAATCATTCATCTTCATTTCAATGCTGTTCGATTTGGTTTGGGATATGAATACGAACTATCAATGAGTTTGATGTTAGTATACGTGTGATTTTTGATTCAGCCTCAATATTCTGTTGAAATTCTGTGGGGTATCAAGGTGATGTTTGGTTTCCCTTGTTGACAATTCATACTTTGTGTTTGCTTGTCTAGTCATCAGGAGGTCTATTTTTCTTTCTTTCTTTTCAACTAAAGCTTTGTGACCTGTCCAGTTGAATTAGGAGTCAGACTATTCAATTGTTAGGAATATGATAGGGGAATTGGTTATAGCTGATAGGCTTAATGCAAATAGGACAATGATTTTAGTAAATCACAGGGGTTTCAGGGGTAATTTGGACTTGAAATTTGAAATGATTGAGTGCCCTGCCCACTAAGCTAGTGTACCATTAAAATAAGGCATTTATGGGGAACAAAACATAATGGGGAGGTAAAGGGATTGATAAAAGTTAATAGAAAAAGGATAGTGGGGATACCTTTCTATTTTTAAAGGTTAAAGATAGGATAGTTGATTGTCCACTAAGGCTTAAAATCAGGAGAAAAGGAGATTTGAAAGCTGATTAGAGAGAAGTAAGAATCTGATAGGGAGATGGGGACACCGATTCATATTGAAAAATCAAGAATTTGACTCTGGAAAAAATTATAAGAGGATTCTAGAAAATATAAAGAGAAGAACAAGAGAGAGTCTTTGGAAGAACATTTTGAGAGTTCTTTGAAAGTTCAAGAACAAATTGAGAAGAAAGAGAGGCATCGAGAGAGAGAGTGAGTTTGAGAGAAAGAAAAACATTCTACTGTTTCATGGCCTCTTAAAATCATTTTCAAATGCTGTTCTAGTTTCAAGTGTTAAAAGCATTTGGAGGTATCAGGCTGAGAGTGAAAAAGGGTCTTCTCTTGTTGAATCAGTGGTTCAGATAGTATGAGAGAATACTTTCAGTGTCTTATATCATTTTCAGTCTTGAGGAGAGTTACTGTTCCATTGAAAAATATCAGAAAATACTGTTACATCGAGTGATTGAGAGTTCCAATAGTTATCCTCCATGAATTGTGTTTTTTCAAGTCGAACTTGGTGCTTTTGAGTGAATCATGGTCTGCTGAGTTGCTAGAGTTATTTTTAAAGCTGTTTGGTATTTCTATGGGTCAATATCTATTTCTGTTTGGTTCTGGGGGTCGGTGAGTCATTCCTGGAGTTGAAATTGCTGTGTTGGTTGATGTAAACTGTTTCATTGCTGCTGGTATATGTTGTTGCATTACTGTTGTTGTTGTTCTGCTGTGCTACTGCTGTTACATTGCTGCAGCTGACCTCTTTTCTTCTTCTTGTATTATTCACATCCAGGTATTTGTTTCTCTCCTGATGTATTGATACTGAGTTTGAAGTGGCAACACAATGGAGAAATATATACCCCTGTGCTTATGGAACTCTACCTGTTTGGACTATTGTATGTTGATGCCTAAATAATGTAGACACAATAGCTTAATGTTGTTTAGATTTGATTTGTACGTGACTGTATAAACTATACTGAAGCTAGAAGTGTACGTTTGGACTTATTAACCTGCATATTGGTGATAATCACCAACCTCGATGTAAGATGATTTACTTGTGTAATTTAATTATTGAAAATTAGAATAGTTTGAAGCATGAGATAAATTTGAGATATACGTCTTTCACGTATAGTGATAAGTAGAAACTGGCTGGTAATTAGGTTATAGGCATTAATTTAAGGACAGCCTTATGCCAGTTGTTTTCCAATAGCAATTTCAATATTGCAACTTTAAAATTATGGATATTTGAATATTGATCTAGTAAGGCTAACTTGAATCAATTGAAGATTAATCAGTTACTTCGCGTTTATGCAAATCATGCATCCAGTTTTGACTCGAACAAATGAACCATTTGAATAAACTAAAGTTCATCGTTCAATCAAAGTAAGGCTGTGATTGATAGCCTACTTCGGGCAAATTGGGCCTCAGTTCCAGCATAAAGGGCCCGGGTCTGGTCCCTGATTGCATGTTCACTTGGACCTGGGCCCAGGCATGTGATTGGCCGGCCCTTTGTGCGCATTTGAATGATAACTCTTTACATGGTTAAGGATAAAATTCACGTGAATTCATGGATCGAAATGTAGTAGTACTTGAGCCATAATGACTAATTATGACATCTTCTTTTATTCTTAGCGACAAAAAATATAGAAGAATCATAGTCGCTTTTTGGTTTGCCTCTTAATAAAAATGAGACGAGCCTCGCCAAATAAAACGCACAAACTACGGGGCCCTCAATAATTGGTTATAATTAATTACATAGACTTCGAGATGGTTCGTTTAACAAAATTTTACGGTCTTCCCCAAAATAATAATACGCTAGTAGCTTCAGGCGCACTTTTAATAATTTACTTTCTTAAATTCGGGTGCACATTTATGTGACCCAAATCCAAATCTCAACGGATTCAAAATATGTCAATAACCATGGGTACATTGATGTGACGTGGTTTGAGATGTGTTTTCACGACGTTGCAATTGTTATAAAATAATAATAATCAAAAATGGTTAAAACGTAAAAATGCACATAGGTTTGAGCATGTACTAAAATCAGATAATTTAGCCAAATATAACAGTTGAGCGATCGTGCTAGAACCACGGAACTCGGGAATGCCTAACACCTTCTCCCGGATTAACAGAATTTCTTATCCGGATTTCTGGTTCGCGGAATGTAATACAGAGTCAATTTTTCCTCGATTCGGGATTCAAACTGTTGACTTGGGACACCATAAACCTCTCAATTGGCGACTCTGAATCTCTTAATAAATGAATCCCATTTCGATTGTCCTTTAATTGGAAAAACTTTCTTTACCACACCCCTCGCGGGGCGTGGTAGCGGTAAAAAGGAGGTGTGATACCCAATGCCTAATTATAGATTTCCAAGCTTTCTTCCCAAAGTTAAATAGAACTTATCCGACAAATATAAACCGGTAGCTATTGTTGACAGATAAGAAAGTTACGGTCAACAAAAATTATGGACGTGAAAGTATTATGAACAAATCATATCATCGAAGAAGCTACTTGGGAAGTGAAAGATTTAATTCAGTTTACAGGTATGTATTTGAATAAAATTCGGGAACCAAATTTCATAAGGTGAGGAGAATATAATACCTCACATTTAAAAATAAGGGTAGTTAAGTAATTGATAAAAAACTAATAAAAACAAAACCAAAAAAAAAAAGAGAAAAGAAAAGGGAAGATGCACTAAAAAGGGCCGAAGCCCACCAGATGAGAATCTAGTAAAAGGAAAAAGAAGAAACGGGAGTAAGGGGAAGGGTTACATAACAACAAATAGAGAAAAGGGGATTTGGAGAAATCCTTCAAAAAAAAAAAAACATTACAAAGAACATAGAAGAAAAAGAAGGTTCTACTCTTGGTGCTCATAGTCCTTTTAGCCAGCCTCTTCTTTGATTAAAAAGGTTCACTTTCTTTCCACAATTTTGTTTGAATTGTTTCTTTTGTCTATGCAATTTTATTAGGTAAAAAAAAATTAAAAATTTAATAGCTATGAAAAATGTTATAAAAAAATATCTTTTTTTTCTTCTTCTTCTTCTGATTTTAGCTCAGTGGTTAGAGTAGGAAAGAATGATATTTACAAAAAGATTAAACAAAAAGAAAAAAATAAAAATAAAACAGTGTACTAGTATTAATTTTAATTAAATGCTTATATATAGTGATCTCTATAAAAATTTGAGATAAACTAATATTTTAAGATTTAGTTGTATTTCACTGTAATGGAAGGAACCAAGAAACTTTAAGTATTCTTTTTATTTAGCACAATCATAGATTCTCACTGAAGATTGAAAAAGAATATATTCTATTAGTTTATACCAAGAACTCTGATGTACAGGCTAGCAATACTTGTATAATACTACATGAGAAAAATATTTTATATATATATATAGAGAGAGAGAATAAACAGAGAACTATAGTTTCTATCCAATTAAGTACTACTAAATTGCGTAGCAGAGGATCAATGGTCATATTTTAAAGGAACGAAGACAGAAAAATTAATTAAAGGTGATAGGGAATGACCGACTATGTTAGTAATTCACGAAGTTTATACGTGAATTGATTTTGTTACAAATAGGTAATTGAAGAAGTGGAACAAAGTGCTCGAGGTGACGCATTTCGTATTCCTGCACGAGTACTGCGAATAGTAATCTTACTACAATTTGTATTTCATAACCTGCATGTTTATATATGATTTTGAAAATAAATATGTTACCGATACTTTGAATTTTATGTGGGACAAGTCCTGTACTTGATATGGTATCGAACAATTTACTTGAGATGTTTACCGGTTAATCTGAATATTTTCACCGTTACTAGATATGTTTTACCATTACTTGAGATGTTACAATTATTTAAATTATTATCGTTGTTACTAGACATGTTTTACTGTTACTTGAGACATGATTACTGTTATCGAAATAAAATTACAAGATTTGATAAGAAATGATATGCCCTTTATTATTTTAAAAATGCTTTTGTACGAGTAGATACTGTTTACAAGAAAGAGTATAAATGGGAGGAGACTTTGAAGGATCCCGTAGCTAACGACGGGTTCGTTAGACCTGGTGCACCTTGTATTTACCGATTACCGAATACAACTATAGCCCTCACTAGTGGCAAGGTAGAACTAGCATACACTTACAGTTTTCCCTCGAGTAGGGACCTACAGTTATACTTGACTCCTTTTACGAAGGGATTCACACAGTGATACAGATTACATGATCCATTTCTTGAAAACCTCCAAAATATAAAGATTTGCTATGAGACAATGCTTACCGAGTTTATAACCGAATTGTGAAATTGATTTTGGTTACACGAAACACATGATAATGAGATTGATTATTGTTTATTCTTTCTGAAAGGTCATTTTTATTATATTTTCTGTATAATATACTAGCATGTTTTCTGACTTGTCCCCAATTAAAAACGGTTGTCGTTAAGTGTTATTACTCACTGAGCTAGCGACTCACTCCCCGCTATTATTTTTACAGAGACAGTAGTTTATGCGAGCGAGGATTTCGTTAGTTAGAGTATACGAGTTGATAGTTCCTGGTGAGCGCACTTATTCGCATGGGCGAACAGTTTATTTATTTGTTATCGTCCTTCCTTATGAACTCTTAGAGTTGCTCCATAGTCATTTTATTAGCTTCATCAATATCCATTCGTTATATTGGACTAGTTACTAGTATTTCACTTTTTTCCATATTTTTTTGGATGGGTTTAGTATTATTATGTTGATAAGATTGGTAATGATGGTGAAAACTCGTTTTTGGTTAGTTGATGAAGATTGTGAATTGATTTAGTTGAATATTAGTTGGGTGTTATTTATTTATGAGACAGGAAAACTTTTGGATAGTCCTAAAACACGGAAAACTCTGATCGATTCTTTGTAAAATATCAATGAGGCTTACTTGGGGCACATGCTCCTAAGTGTCGGTCGTGATCCTAAATTGAGTCGTGACACTCCAATACTACTTTTAAAAAAAAAATTATACTCCATTATGTAAACTTTTATAGCAAAGTATTGAGAAACTAGGGCCCCAAGTTAGATAAACACAATATTAGTTTAATCAATGTATTTATTGGAGGGACCCGTTTTGTTTCCACTCTGAAATCCATTCTCCTTAACAACAGATATCACCTGATACGCTTTGTATTGGGTCTTATTTTCATGGATTTAACGTTTCTGTTAATGTAAAATGCATTTTCTTCTGTTAGATTCGTTGTTGGATTAGACAGTTGTAATTTATCAAGAAAATAAAAATATTTCTACGGGAGGCACGACAAAAATTTATCTGAAAAAAATATTTTAAGCCAAATTAAATTAACTTATTATGGCTAAGTGATTTAGCAACAACTAACCATGATGGAGCTGTGTATTTGATTAATTCTCTTGAAGATTAATTTGTGTACGACTAAAGAAATGACCATGATTATTTAATAAAAATAGAAATTAGAGGCGTAGCCATAATTACAACTTTATGGGTTCTAGATGTTAGAACAACACTTTAAGAGCTATTACTTGGTTCTAAATTTAATATTTATATATATTTAATGAATTTTTTAATACAAATACACTGTTTATACAAAAGTTACTGCGTTCGACCGACCCCGCATTCAGACTTCTAGCTCCGCCCCTAAAATAACTTACGTACAATAACTATATATATGTTGATGAAGTAATATGTCTATATTGATGAAGAAGACGTCTTGATTTAATGGCTGCATATGAAGGCATATTTATAACCTTGCTGTCAAATTCGTTGAAATTTCAATTCTCCATTATTTTTATATTTTAAATTCGACAGTTGAATTTTAACAAATTAAACTTGGGCTAGATCCCGTTTTTCATTTCTTTTTGCCATTACGAACATCTAAATTAATGTACTCGACAAACAAAACGAAAAAACAAGAAACAATATTCCTGTTTAACTATCCAAATTCAACATACAGAATTTTTCCTCATGTAATGACTAATCATATTCTGAATTGGACTAAATCATTTGAAAGTAATAGTTGTTTTCCTGATGTTTTATACTTCAATACCATACAATAGGGGGTGATTTGTGTGGTGATCAATTTTTTGCTTAAACTGATAATGGAAGGACTTGGTTCTTCTAAGTATTCCTTAACCTACAATTGCAGAAATAGTAAATACGGAAAGTAAAGAACACAAGTATTTTACATGGAAAACACCTGGCTCAAAAGGTGAAAAAAACCACGACCTACTTTCCAGTAGAATTTTTCCAAACTCTCCACTAGAACCACTGAGCCGAAAACTGCATTTACAAAAACTCTTTTGTAAACTTATGACTAACTCTAATCCCGTTGTGGCAAACAGCTTCAACCGTTGCGACAACTTCAAGTTAACTCTAACTTGAAAACTCTAAGTACCTAATATAATTGCTTCTAGATAAAGCTGAAAGGTACAATATGAAACAACCTACTACAATTGAACTAGGATAAAAGACAGACACTTGGAATCGGTTCTTCTTTTCTGGTTCAAGTAGCTTCAGGTTTGCACATTTGAATCACACACGAACTGCTTGCAAAATTGCCTTGCTATTTTGCTCTCAATTCACGTTTAACTTCTGCTTATGTGTGTTACCTGTAAAAGAGAACAACACTGATATTTATAGAGTTAGTAAATAAAGATTGACTAGAATTCTAATGCTACTCTTCCTTGGTAGAAGAGTTCTTGTTAATCTCAACCTTTCACTCCTTCCCTTTCTTAAACCGTGTTCTATTTGAGTAAGGAGTCCTTCTCCTTATCCAATATGCAACCTTTTCGATCAGGAGATATTACTTCTGGCAAGTTTGGTTTATCTCCTTCACGTGCATCTCACATGCTTAAATCTATCTGTATTTGTGTTCCATTAGGATGGACCTGGTTCATGTCTGAGTTCCTTTGTCAGTCTTCAAAACTAATTTTTACTTGGGCCAACAAATTCTCTCTTTTTGTTGATGACAAACTCTATGCTTTTTGTACACTTAGGCCCTGCTAGAACTCAGCTCAACATCAATGAAATGTTAAAAATATTTTTAACTTATCATCAAGGACTAGGTTCATTAGGTTATAAACATCACTATTCAGAATATAAAGCACAATTTCTTTTCCCCCATTTGGCATCATTGAAAAGTTATATAAACAATGTGTGATTCTTAGATTTTAATAATTACTCATGGCCACTGGGAAAACTGCAAATGCACTCATGGATTAGTCATCAGTAAGAAACTACACATTCAAACTATCAAGGAAAGATAAACAGTCAACAAGAGCAAAAGCAGCAAACTTCATTGATAGAGAATATGATTCTGCCACAATCCACAAAAAGAGACAAAAACAGTTAAAATATGAGCAACAAAAAGAAAAATCCCTAATCAGGGTCACTGAAAGATCTAGGCAAGGTTCAGGAAATTAAGGCTTAGAAGAACCGGGGTTTTGGCTTAGAGAAGGTGCAACATGTCTTGAAGAATTCCATCATTCTTCTCATTTTCCTTTGTGAGCTTAGTTCTGAGAGCATCTCTCTCAGATTCTACCTCTGCTAAACGAGCCTTCAGCTTTGCTATCTTAGCATCCTTAGCCCCACTTTCCTATAATAGAACTCTGACCTTGCTACTGACATGTGTCTTTTTGGATGAATCAGGTTCATTTGGAGTGGCAGTAATCTCATAGTCACAAGCGAGAAAATTATTGATTCCAAAGTGGTCTTTGCTTGTGGATGACTCCCACTTCTTCAGAGGCACCTTACAATGAGCAGAACAGTAGTGAGAATGAAACCATAAGGAGTGGAATGGGCCTTGGAGCCATTGATAACCCTATCAAAAAGCTTGATCATAAACCTAGGCCAATTGATCTGCCGCCCACTATCAGGCATTCCATCAAAACCAACTCCATGTAGTTGGCAATATGCCTTGTTTCCTGCATAGGCAGCACACACTTGTTGACGAATTCAAACAATACTTTGTGGGATGGCTTCATTTTACTCTTATATACAACCTTAGCCTCTTTCACTTCTTTGCTATCACAGAACTTCCTAGTAACAGTTAGGGCAGTAGGAAGGGAATCCAGACCTGGCCATTTTTGTCTAGTGTAATCATCATACCCTACAGAAGGTATACCAAGGATTTCACCAAGATCTTTAGCATCAAAAGACAATTGAACCCCTTTCACCTGGCTGGTGACTCTTCCATCCTTGACCTCTGCATTGGCCATGAATTCAATTATCTCATTTCTAGCCAGCCTGCCATCTAACTGAAGGACCATGTCCTTCCACCCCTGAACCTCTAGCCATTCAAGTAGTAGGACCATCCTTTTTTCCTCCAAGTCCTTCAAGAGTCTACCCTTCACAATGGTTAATTTTCCAAACTTGGACAACTTGTCCTGTTCATTATCTGATTCATCCTCTCCTTCACTACTCCAATCTTCTTCTTCAGTAATTTTAACTTGTTTGGATTTCATAGTAGACCTTGTCCGTTTAGCCAAAGTAGATGGTTCAGCAGACTTGGATACAAATGAAGACTTCTTTGAGGAAGTCTTGGCTTTCTTGTGCTTAGGGGTCTGAACCTCCACCTCCACATGTTCACCTTGATTGATCGGGTCCATCTCATCCACATTAATAGCCTGAACAGGCTATGCCACCTTTGCTTTCCCTTTGTCCATTTTTTTCTTCTTACTTTCTTCCATAGCTTTCTGTAACTCTTCCTCACTTTGCTTCAACTTACTCCTTGTGGCCCTTCCTTTTGGTAAAGGAATATTAGTAGTGGCAGAAGGAGCAGTCATTCTTTTCTTGTTGGTTCTCGCAGTGCCAGGAGTCTTTGGTGTTAAAGTTCTCCTTTTCTTGAATTATAGCTGGCCCCAATCTTCTTCAAAAGATCTACTAGGGTCTCCTCAATAGATGAACCAGGTTCATCTATATGTGTGCTAAGAACTATGTGTTATCGGACCTATATGAGATAGGGTGACATGGGATCACCACCGGGTATATGCATGGTAAAGTTATTCAGTAATTGGTTGGCTTCTAGAACAACTCTAGGTACGTTCGAGGACGAACTTTTGTTTAAGTTGGGGAGGATGTGACGACACGATCAGTCGTCTCATGAGTTACCGCTCTATTTTCCCAATTTCTACTTCTTTATGCTTTGTTATCTGTGTTTTATGTGAACAAATTGATTAGTTTGCGTTTGCAGTGGATTTGGTAAGAAATGAGATACTTAGTCTCTTTTAAGAAGGTTTAAGTTGGAAAAGTCAACCGAATGTTGACTTATGTGGTAGAAGTATCGGATGTGAGTTCTGATGGTTCGGTTAGCTTCGGGAGGTGATTTATGACTTAGGAGCGTGATCAGAATTGGTTTTGGAGGTCCGAAGTAGAATTAGGCTTGAATTGGCGAAGTTGATATTTTGGCGATATCCGGTTGATAGGTGAGATTTTGATGCGGATGTCGGAATGGAATTCCGAGAGTTTTTGTAGTTTCGTTATTTCATTTGGGATGTGTGTTCAAAATTTCAGGTCATTCGGACATGGTTTGGTTGGGTCTTGATCAAAAGCGTGTTTCGGAAATTTTTAGAAAACTTAGGCTTGAATTTGATGTGAATTGGTGGGTTGGTGTTGTTCGAGGTGTTTTGATGATTGGAACAAGTTTGAATGAGGTTTAATGATGTGTTGGTGCTTTTGGTTGAGGTCTCGGGGGCCTCGGGTGAGTTTTTGTTAGTCAATCTGACCATTTTCTAAGTTGAAAAGTTACAAATTTTCAGTTTATGTGTTGCAGACATTTAAGCCTTCGCGATCGCGTGGGGTATATCGTGATCGCATAGATGGAATTAGGAAGGAAGGAATTTAAGCCTTCGCGTTCGCATTTGAGGGCTCGCGTTCGCGGAAGGCTAAGAGTTTGTGCTTCGCGTTCGCATGTGTCCGCTCACGTTCGCGTATAAGGGTTTGGGGATTTGAAGGACCAATTGGGGTTGGATTTGAGAACTTTTGGTATGTATGAACTCGTAAGGAGATAAGGAACCCGTTGATGTAAAATTTTCTGAGTTTTGAGAAGTGGGCCCGGGGCTCGAGTTTTGCTAATTTCGGGATTTGTGCCCCTTATTGATTGTTTTCGCTTGGGCTTTGTTCCCTTAGCATATTGTGATGTATTCGTTCTGATTTTGGATAGATTCGACGCACGTGGAGTCCGATTTGAGGGGCAAAGGCATCGCGAGCTAAAGATTTTGCCGGTTCGAGGTGAGTAGTGATTGTAAATGATATTCTGAGGGTTTGAAATCCCAGATTGCACATCGTAGTGCTCTGTTGGGGTGATTTGGACGGCGGATAGCGAGCGTGGGGTAGAGCACCATTGGGGATTGTGATTTATTCCATCCCGATTGATGATTTTACCACGTATTTGAATAAAACTTATTTGTTATCATCATGATTTGAGCTGTTAGCCATATTTGGGCTTCGTGCCAACTATTTAAACCCTTCGGGGATTGTTGTTGATGTTTTCTCACTGTTTTGACTTTATACTTGAACTCAGTCATGTTATTTCCACTGTTTTCAAAACTCAGCCATATTTACTCTTTTTTAATTCTCAAATGATATTTAAATGATGTTTGGGGCTGAGAAATACTGTTTCACTGTTTGCCCGAGAGGCTTATGTGATTTTTGACTGAGTAAGGCCGATGGCCTATGTTGTGAGGATATCTTTGGGATTGGGCTACACGCCGCAACGGTGATACATATCTTTAGGATCGGGTTGCACACCACAGCGATGACACATATCTTTGGGATCGGGCTGCACGCAGCAACGGTGATACACTGAGTGATATGAGGCTGAGGGCATGAGATACATTTATACGCCACGAGGTGGCTTGAGTGATGTGAGGCCGAGAGCCAAGAGTTGATGCCACGAGGTGGCTTTATATTTCACTTGGGCTGTAAGGAGCCCTTCCGGAGTCTGCATACCTATAGTGAGCGCGAGTACCCATTGTGATCTGAGAATGAGCCCGAGGGGCTGATATTGTTTTGAGAGTGAGCCTGAGGGGCTGATATTATTTATGAGAGTGATCCCGACGGGCTGATATTATTTTGAGAGTGAGCCCGAGGGGCTGGTACTATTATGAGATATTGCCCGAGGGGCGAACCTTTATGTGTTCATTTTTCATATTTACTTGTCATTTTACCTGTTATATTGTGGTATTTGTGTCTGAGGGGCGGATTTTCTGTGCTTATCGGCACTAACTGTTTTGCATTCATTTGCGTAACTATTGAAAAAGTCATTTTTAAAAGAGGTTTAAACTGAGCTAAGATGTTCTAAAGATTTCATAGCTTTATTGCTTTTTCGCAGAAGGTTTTACACTGCTTCTATATAGCATATTGATTTGCTTTACGTGATTTCTTACTGCTTAGTTGTTATTTGCCTTTATTACTCACTGAGTTGGATTACTTACTTTACTCCCTGCACCTTGTGTGCAGATGTAGGTATTTATACACCCGGTAGCGGGTTTTAGCTGATTGGAGGTAGGGTTATCGGAGTTTAGTGAGGCGGCTGACAGTGTTCGCAGCATCGCTTTTCTCCCTATTTGTTCATCAGTCATGTTTTGTATATTTCAGACCTTGTAGTTGTATTTATACTTTAATAGATGCTCGTGACTTGTGACACCCCGATTTGGACTGTGTCGAGTTGTACTTCTGCTAATAATTATCATTAAAACATGTATAGACTGCTTATGTAGTGTTTAACTATTTTAAAAAGGTGAATTGGGTTTAGTTGGCTGGCCTTGTCTTCACGAGAGACGCCATCACGACCGGTTCGGGGTTTGGGTCGTGACATGTTGCTACCTTCTTCCACCATTTCTGACTCAGCCCCACAGATAGCCATTTTAACTGTTTCAGAGGTGGGTGAAGAATCAACCACTTCTTTCCCTTTTCCCCTCTCATCACTACAAACACCCTTACTTTCAATTTATTTTCCTCTTTTATTTTTACCTCCTCTTCTTCTTGACTCAGTCGTTTCCACATCCACAACAGACCCAACCAAAACAAAACGATTCTCTAGATTTTCAGCTAGATCAGAAATTACCTTAATAGGGGGATTTTGCACAGATGTTGCCTGCTCAGAATCAGAAGACCCAGTTCCTTCCCCCCCTCATTTGCAGACTTGAAAGAATCATCAGAATTTGGGGAATCTTGGACTTGACTACCCTTTCACTGTGCGTTTAATTTTCTTTAAAGTGCACTTGTAGCCATAGTTTTGCAAGCAAACATCTTTACCCACCTTCTCCTAGGTTGAGGGGTAGTGTTGTGTTGAGGAGGAGTGGAGGAATCCGATAGAGTAGGTGGATGAGGTATGCCAGGGTTGTCTTAGGGGTTTGTCATTCTCTAAAAAATGGAAGGTTTGAATTTTGGAAGAGAAGAGAAGAGAAGACAGAAAATTTGTGACGGTTTTTGAAAATTATGGGAGAGTGGTAGTGGTGATGATGATGGATTTAAAGGGAGAGGGAAATTAATACGCAACGACAGCTTTTTATAGTCAAATAAAAATCTGATCACCCTGGAATTGCAGTTTTAATAGGCCGTTAAGCTTCCCTAGAATCTAGGAATTTTAATACGGTGAGGAGTCTAGTTGAAACGGATCTGGTTCAAACTTAAAAGGATAGGCTTTTTGAAGTTTTTGAACATTGGTAGGACTCTGCTCATGAATTAAATATTAATATTTCAAATTGGGCAGAGTGTAGAAAACATACCTCGTTATTCAGATGAACCAGTACTGGTGAATCAGGTTCTTCACTAAGAATCCTCTTGATCATGCCTCAATTTGCCAAAATAGAGAAAATTTGTGTTAGAGATCAGTGAGTCATATTAACACATGGCACAGGAGTATACTATTTATAGTGTGAGACTGAGCAAAGATTAATCTAGATATTTATACGAGCTCCAGATTTCCTAACAAAAAAATTTTTCCTGTTTTTTTCATTGTGCCTTCTGAACTGGTTCCATTAGGTGATCTTAATCATCCCTAGTTCTAACCTATTTCTTTCAAAGCTTTCTCTATTCAGTTCTTTTGTAAAGATGTCAGCAATCTGCTTATCAGTGGAACACAATTCTATAGTGATCAGTCCTTTCTCATAGTTGTCCCTTAAAAAATGGTATCTAACATCTATGTTATTAGTTCTCTTCTGATGAACCGGGTTCTTTGTCATACTAATATCACTAGTATTATCACAAAAATAGGTATGCAACCAACATCAATACCAAAATCCATCAATTACTGCTTGATCCACAACAATTGAGCACAACAAGAAGTAACAGCAACATACTCAGCTTCAACAATAGATAAGGCCACTGAATTTTGCTTTTTAGTAGCCCATGACACAAGACATGAACCAAGAAAGTATTCCATACCTGAGGTTCTATTCCCGCCCACAAGGAAACCCGTATAGTCAGAGTCAGCATATCCCAGTACGTTAAAGTTACCACCTTTTGGATACCAAAGGCAAATGTCACTAGTGCCTTTAAAGTATCTCAATATTCTCTTGACAACACTCAAGTGGGATTCTTTTGGATTTGCTTGAAATCGAGCACAAATCCCTACACTGAAAACAATGTCACTTCTGCTAGCAGTAAGATAAGAAAGTGAACCAATCATACCCCTATACAACTTCTGATCAAGAGATGAACCAGGTGCATCTATGTCCAATTTTGTGGCTATTGCAATAGGAGTGTCTATTTCCTTTGATTCGTCCATTTTAAACTTCTTGAGCAACTCTTTTACATATTTCTACTAATGGATCATGGTTCCATTTGAGTTTTGTTAATTTGTAAGCCTAAAAAAAATTAAGCTCACCCATCATACTCATTTCAAATTCACTCCCTATTAGTTAGCAAATTCCTCACTTAAGTTTTCAATGGTTGCCCCAAAAATTCTGTCATCAATATATATTTGTACTACTAGAAGATCTTTACCTTTTTCCCTCAAGAATAGAGTGTTATCAGTTTTACCTCTCTTATAGCCATGTTCAAGCAGAAATTTTGATAGTCGTTCATACCATGCTCTAGGAGCTTGCTTGAGTCCATAGAGTGCCTTAAGACTGTATACATGATCAAGACAATCCTTGCTTTCAAACCCTGGAGGTTTCTTGACAAGCACTTCTTCCTTTAAGTATCCATTGAGGAAGGCACTCTTGACGTCCATCCGGTGAAGAGTAAATTCCATGTATGCAGCAAAGGCTATGAGGAGTCTTATTGCTTCCAGCCTTGCAACTAGAGCAAAGGTCTCATCATAGTCTATGTTCTCCTCTTGGCTATAACCTTGAACCACTAACCTTGCCTTGTTCCTTGTAACAGTTCCATCTTCATCAAGTTTGTTTCTGAAGACCCATTTAGCCAATTACTGATCTGTTGTCGGGTCTTGGAACCAGATGCCAAACTTGACTCCTTTCAAACTGATTGAGTTTTTCTTGCATTGCATTTACCCAATCAGCATCCTGCAAAGCCTCAGCAACATTTTTAGGTTTAATTAGAGATAAGAAAGCATCAAAATCACAAAGATTCTTTAAAGAAGATCTAGTTTTAATTCTAGAAGTTGGATAAGTAATTATGTTCTCAATGGGATGAGAACTTTGATACTTATAAGGTTTGACAACCAACTGCTTTCTGCTTGATGTTTCTCCCATATTTTGTTGCTAAAAAACATGCTCATGGACATGTTCTATTGAGGAATTAGATTCAGTTCTTCTTTGGCCAGTTTCGCCTGCCAGGTTGCCCTGGATGGAAGAACCTGTTCCATTACCTGTTCTTTCTTCTGGTGCAGCTTCAACTTGGGTTGATATTTCATTTAAACTTTTTACCAGCCCAATAACTTCATCAAAAACCATATGTACACTTTCTTCTACACACATGGTTCTTTTGTTGTACACTTTGTAAGTTTTTCTATGTGAAGAATATCCTAAGAATACTCCCTCATCACTTCTGGGATCAAACTTACCTAGGGAGTACTTTCTATTGTTGTGCACAAAGCACTTGCATCCAAATGCCCTAAGATGGGAAATATTTGGTTTTCTCCCTTTAAGTAACTCATAGGGAGTCTTCTCTACAAGAGGTCTAGTCATGTACCTATTAATGATGTAACATGCAGTGTTTACAGCTTCTTCCTAGAAGCTATGCGGTAGTTTGCTAGAAAGAAGCATAGTCATGGCCACATCTTCAAGTGTCCTATTCTTTCTTTCAACTGCTCCATTTTATTGTGGAGTTTTAGGGGCAGAAAAATTATGATTTATGCTATGCTCATCTCAAAATTCAGCAAACTTAGCATTTTCAAATTCAGTTCCATGATCAGACCTAATTTATGCAATTTGATTACCTAGTTGTTTTTGAGTTTTTCTAACAAAAGAAGTAAACATGTCAAATGCTTCATATTTAGATGTTAAAAACAATGTCCAAGTAAATCTAGAGTAATCATCAACAAGCACCATCACATAATTTTTACCTTTCCTGCTTAATGTTCTCATTGAACCACAAAGATCCATATAGACCAGTTCCATCGATCTGGTCGTGCTCACTAGTTTCTTGCATTTAAAAGAGGATCTTACCCGCTTCACCCTTGCACAAGCCTCACAAACTTTGTCTTCCTTAAACTTTATGTTAGGCAGTCCTATCACTGGGTCCTCGGAGACTAATTTGTTGAGTTGACTTATACTTGCATGTCCAAGTCTCTTGTGCCAAATGAGGGGATCATTGTCCAACACATTTAAGCAAGTGAGTTCATCTTCTAAAAGAGTGGACAAATCTACAATGTATATACTATTTACTCTTTTTTCCTGTAAAAAAATCTTGTTAGTGGTAAGATTTATCACAAAACATCTAGTAGAGGTGAATGCTAGCAGGTTACCTCTGTCACACAGTTGTGATACACCGATTAGGCTATATTTCAAGCCATCTATTAAGTAGACATTCTCAATGGAGTGTGAGTCTGTCTTACCTACCTTTCCAACCCCAATAATCTCACCTTACTTACCATTTCCAAGGAGACATTACCTCCTTTGAGGTCATCAAGTGAAAGGAACTGGTTCTTGCTTCCAGTCATGTGCTTTGAGCAGCCACTATCCATGTACCATATTTGGTTGCTCCCCTTCACTTGGACCTGCAAAAGGAAATCAGGGGTTATTCTTAGGAATTCAAACTAGTTTGGGTCCCTTTCTATAGGCAAAATGGTGAATTAAATTCTTTTTAGCCCATCCTGGCAGCCTATTTTTCCTTTGAACAAATGTTTTGTTCTTTTGACTAGCCTTTTATTTTGCAGTACATTCACTTTGGTAGTGACCAGTCTTACCACAGTATGTGCAGATTTTGTTCTCAGGAAGTGTGATGTACTTGTTTTTTGGGATCCCGCTTAGGTGCCGGGGTCCCGTAGCCAAGCCTTCTCTTATTGCTACTATGGTGTTCTTGTAGCCATGAAAGTGCATCAGAAGACTTATTCCATTTACAAGTTCTATCTAGCTCATGCTTAACCTTGCTTAGATCTTCTTTTAGGACTCTTATCTGCTCATCTGTTTTGTACAACTCATCTTTCATATTTCCTAGATTTTCTTCTAAGGTGAGATATGAATGATCAACTTTCTTCTTACCTGTTCCTAATTTCAGTTTTAAATTTTCAGATCTATGTTCTAGCACAGTGGTGTCAAGTTCAAGAACTTTGTTCTTCAACTCAGTATTTTTACTATTTTACTAGCCTTGAGTTCCAGATTTTTTTGTTTAGCTTTCAAGATTAAGCATTCCCTAGGTAGCTGTTTCTTTTCATTATTTATGACCTCAGATTCATCAATAAAATCTAGAAGTAACTCAGATAAACTTTCTTTAGACAAAACTTAACCTTGTCTTTGATATGAAGCACACTTACCTCTGATTCCTCATCAAATTTTCCAATGGCCATAAGTGCTTGTTCCTCTCCATCTTCATCTTCTGAATCTTCATCTGATCTTTCTCCCCAGGAAGCAACCATAGCCTTTGTTGATCCTTTGTCCTTCTTCGGATGAACTTATTCCTTCTTCCTATTTCTTCGTTCAGCCCTTTCCCTTCTTCTATTCAATTTCCCACCGAGACCAGTTTTTGATGATATGATCAGTCTTACCACATTTGTAGCAGCCCTCGTTGGTCTATTTTTCATGAACCTTTGGTTTGTTGTAGGTTGCACCTCTTGAACAACTCTTTCCTCTCATTAGATATTTCTTGAAATCTCTTATGATCATAGCCATTTCATCCTCCTCTAGATCTGCACCTTCAGTGATTCTGAGAGCCAGACGCCTTTCCTTCTTGGGTGCATCCATCTTCATGGTTTGCCTTCTAAGTTCATAGGTGGTGAGATTTCCAATTAGATCGTCTAACTTGAGAGTGGCAATGTTCTTTGATTCTAGAATAGAAGTGATTTTGCTTTCCCAAGTGACTGGCAAAACCCTTGTCAAAATTTTCTCAACTTTGTCTTCTTCAAGGATAATCCTTCCAAGAGATTTAAGTTCATTTTTAAGTTCCCTTGAATGGTTTCTACTTCCTTCATGGTGAAATTCTCATATTGAGAATACAACAGTGTTCCTCTTGATCTCTTCACTTGAGGAGTTCCTTCATGAGCCACTTGTAAAGTGTCCCAAATTTTCTTAGCAGTGGTACAGGTTTGAACTCTACTATGCTCGTCTGGACTAAGTCCACACACAAGCTATTTCTTGGCCTTAGCATTCTTTTCCCACTTCTTCAAGTCCTCAACATTGCAGTCAGCTCTTGTTTTTGGCACAGCTACTCCTTTAACATTCTTCTTCAGAGTAGCCAGGGTACCATCTGTGACAATGTCCCATAGCTCATAATCCTCTCCAATGATGTGATCTCTCATCCTGTTTTTCCACCAAGAGTAATATTGGCCATTAAAGAGTGGGGGCCTTACAGCGGATTGTGATTTTCAGTTTCCAGGTGGTGCACTTATCTTGATCTGTTCCTAAGGTGTTAGCCTCTTCAAGGATAACCTGCTCTGATATCAATTGATGTTTTATACTTCAATACCACACAAGGAGGGGGGAAGGGGGATTTGTGTGGTGACCAATTTTTCGCTTAAACTGATTATAGAAGGACCTGGTTCTTCTAAGTTTTCCTTAACCTACTATTGTAGAAATAGTAAATGCGGAAAGTAAAGAACACAAGTATTTTACGTAGAAAACACCTGGTTCAAAAGGTGAAAAAACTACGACCTACTTTCCAGTAGGATTTTCCCAAACTCTCCACTAGAATCAATGAGCCAAAAACTGTATTTACAAAAATTCTTTTGTAAACCTAGGACTAACTCTAATCCAGCTGTAGCACACAACCTCAACTGTTGCGACAATTTCAAGTTAACTCAAACTTGAAAAATCTGAGTACCTAATACAATTGCTTTTAGATAAAGCTGAAAGGTACAATATGAAACAACCTACTACAATTGAACTAGGATAAAAGAGAGACACTTGGAACTGATTCTTCTATCTGGTTCGAGTAGCTTCAGGTTTGCACACTTGAATCACACACGAACTGCTTGCAAAATTACCTTGCTATTTTGCTCTCAATTCACGTTTAACTTCTGCTTATGTGCGTTACCTGTAAAAGAGAACAACACTGATATTTATAAAGTTAGTAAATAGAGATTGAATAGAATCCTGATGCTACTCTTCCTTGGCGGAAGAGTTCTAGTTGATCTCAACCTCTAACTCCTTCCCTTTCTTAAACTATGTTCTCTTTGAGTAAGGAGTCCTTCTCCTTATCCAATATGCAACATTTCCGATCAGAAAGTATTACTTCTGGCAAGTTAAGTTAATCTCCTTCGCGTGCATCTCACATGGTTAAGTCTATCCGTATCTGTGTTCCACTAACCACTAGAATGGATCTGGTTCATGTCTGAGTTCCTTTGTCAGTCTTCAAAACTAACTTCTACTTGGGCCAACATTCCCATCCCTGCAAAAGTACAAGAAATGATAAACTGTTTCATTAATACTTTATGAGCACTAAAATAATTTTTTTAAACCTTTTCTACAGAGAATAAAAATCACGCAGACGATAGGTACATAGATAGAATAATACTTTATTGGTTCAATCGTATTTGAATAATATTATAATACCAAGTGTAGTGCTTGAATGCCCAAAGTAGTGCCAGCTTCCTTGGCAGAACCAACTTTATTTCAGATAATTGTGTTTGCCTTTTCTCTTTCGTGATAATTTCCAATTGATTTTGTCCCAATCTGTACAAGAAAAAAGAAAAAGAGAATCCCAAAAATGATAACAATAATTGAATTCAAAGGCAAGTAGTGGATGCTGAAATTTGGAAAACTGTACCCACCAAAATCCTAAAGGTTCGTCCGCTTATTGTCTACCAAGGTTTTCTAAAGGGAAAAAGAAATGGATCTTATCCAAGTGACAAAGAAAATGTGAATCCAAAAGGAAAAGCCAACAAGATTATACACGAGTTTGGGCATTCCATAGAAAATATTCTTTATTTATTGCACATAATTGGGACACTTTGTGTAGTTGTTCCAAACTTATAACTGTCACACCTTCTTTTGGCGCGCCCACCCCGAGGGGTAAAACGGACGAGGGAGTTTTTCCAATTTAAGTGACAATATTCGAAACGGAATTATTTTATTTATTTCAGAGTCGCCACTTGGAATAAATTAAAGGTGTCCCAAGTCACCGATTTATTTGAATCCCGAATCGAGGAAATTTCGACTTTCCAAATGAAGTCTGCGAACCAGAAATTCTAAGTAAGGAATTCTGTTGATCCGAGGGAAGGTGTTAGGCACCCCCGAATCCCGTGGTTCTAGCACGGTCGCTTAAACTATTGTAAATGGCAAAAATATCTGATTTTAATAAATGTTATAACCTATGTGCTTTTAGTCAACTTTAAACCGCTTTTATAGGTCCAAAAACCGTCCCTTTAAATATTTCAACCAAGACGGGTCTAACCTTGACCTGGGCCCAAGTTACTAACGGCTACGCGGATCAAAATGGACTCGGGCCACTTATTTTAAACTGGGCCGATTAGGGCGATTTGTTGGACTAGGCAAAAATCGATTACTTAAAAGTGTCTATTGAGATTATTTCCAATTAAGACCTATACGGGGTGACACCGTGTTCATGACTTGTTAAAACGAGACTAGAGGTTACTGAAGGGCGTGAACTAATCAGGAAATTAATCACTGCATTGCGGAAAATGGTTCGCAATGACTCATTATTAGGCGTGAAACTATCTATCTTGAATTTCATTACTCCTAATCCGATGTCTAATTGACGAGTCTGAAACTATGTGGCCAAAGTCGAACTAGCATTAGTATTTGTAGAGCATGGGCTGCTCATCTAATTTGCTTAACTACGAATGACTTGGACGGAAATCAAACGGAAGATGCCTAATGTGGTTCAAGCTATATCACATTAATGGTACAAATGAATCAAACTAATGTTTCAAAATTCAATATACCCAAACTAGTTGGCCTTAACAGTTTGTCTATCTAAAGCTTTAATATAAATCCCATTCCGAACTGGCTAGCTTTTATATAGTTCGAATTTCCTTAACCTTATACAAATCTAATCATATACTAAACATAAATTAAGTAAGCATGTATGAAAACTGGTATACGTTTTAACAGTAGTCCAAACAGTCCTAGCCTCAACTAATATGCAATTCGAAACTGACAGATTTCATTGCAGGCTATATACGCTGAAAGCAAAGACTAGATAGACATGAAAAAAAAACTAACATCTATTCGTAACCATGATTTCTGAAACAACACTTTATTTCAATATACGATCTCTCGGTTCAAGCAACTACATCAGCTGTGTTTCGAATGTGTACCTGGAATTCGAAAGCAAAAAAAATGGAGGAGGAAAGGGAATCAGTAAGCAGTTTTGGCCGCAAGCAGCAACAACCAGTAGACTCGAGCAAATTGGAACCCCAAGAAAAACAAAAACCAGCAGAAAGCTTGAGAGGAACCAAACAGAGAGGATTCCAACAGATTTAAACAGCAACAATCAACTCGAATAAACCAGCAGGACCTTCAGTTAACTTGGACATTCGAATATAGAAATAGAAACTGAGAAAAGGCTTCGTTGTAATCTTGGGAGCAAATGTAATAGTGTTTCAAAAGTTCCTGTTGCTTAAGACTAAAGGCTCTCAAGAATGAGTAAAACTCTCTCCTTTTCTCTGTTTTTGAAAGTTCAAAAAAATCCCTCCCTCTTTCTATTCTGAAGTTCTTCTTTTATACCCAAAAAATACTGCCCTTTTCCAGCCTACCCCTCACAGTTAAAATCATTAAGAAACCATTTATCAGCCATAATATTCTCTGGACTTTCCACTCAGAATATTAAACATGAGTGCCAGTCCCTCTACTGATCTTTCCTTTCTTTATTAGCTCAACAGGGCATGAGTAGCCTATTTTCCTATTTAGATAAAGTATGGGCAGCATATTTTCAGTTCAATTTCTTCAGACTTTTTCAAAATGGTACCCATGTGATCTCTTTTCTTTCTGTCAGTGTCACTATTAGTTTAATTCAGTTTTTATGGGTATCCATTTGTTTAATCCTCTTTTTAATTTCTGACTTAAACCAACCCATCACTTTTTTAAACAAGCTCAATACTTTAATGGTCTACTAGCACTCATCTGACAAGCCACTCAAGCTAACATATTTTCAAATTCCAAATTCCAAATCACACTCGGAACACTTACTAGAGATGCAGCTATAACCAATTCATTTCCTAAGCTTAACCACAAACAATTCAGGCTTTAATTCCATCAATGATTCTGGAACAAACCTAGGCAGTATTGACTACTATCCAATGTTCTACAGACAGACTCACAAAACTAAATCGACGATATTCGTTTAAATAATTACAACACATATAATCGATAACGAATAATCGACGAATCAGTGATTTACAAATTTCGGGCAAAACAGTGCAGAATGCGAGACTAAATATTCGACGATGCTAATCGAAACGAATACGTATTCTATCACACACAATCAAACGAACAACAGAAATAAAAATTTGACCAAATAAAAGGTCTTTGAGAGAAGAACAGAGAAATTAGCAGGAAATCAAAAACGACAGAAGTAAACACACATAACTATCAAACAATCAAAAAAATAAAAGGAAGTAACAGAGGAAAGGAAGAGATACCTCAAGAGTGAAAATCAGAAAACTCAACAGACTTGGACCAAACGGACTTGAAATTTTGAAGCCAAATGGGCCTTAACCGAGGTGTTCTCAATTGAGAACACCCAAGCTAAGGTCCATTGGACCTCACACGCCTGGTATCTAACTGGAAGCCCTATCTTTAGATTTCTAGGGTTCAAAGCCGCCATTTGGAGCTCAGGGCTTTCTGGTTGGATTCAAGCCAAACCAAGTATGGTCTGGTCACGAGGAAGGCCATGGGAGTGTAGGGTATTGTTTTGGGAAGGTTTGGCATTGGTCGAGT
>MU675005.1:2809-14561 GCA_026770625.1 Nicotiana glauca
ATTAATTATTGCGCTAATGTGCTCCTGCATTCTTGCACCGCTGCTATCATACTGTCTTCTTCTTTGTTTCTCTCTTCTCCGGCATTAACGATGTCGCGAGCCAATTTTTCGTAAATCATTATGAATTACTTTTGTGAAATTTCAAGATATTAACTCCGGCGAATAGCGATTGGAGAAATCGCGGGCAAGTGAAAAGAGTACTAAAACAGTATTGTTTTGGTAGGATTTTAAGCCCAGCAAAAGCAAGAGAACTAAAATAGCGTTGAGGGGAAAGAGAACGAATAGCTGAAAGCAAAGTATAATAATAGCAGCAAAGATGAGGATCTCAAGAAGATGAAGATGAGATCGAGAGTGGTGTACGTGGGATGATTTACGTCTCCGGCAATGATGTCACGCCTCCGATGAAAATGAAAAGATGGTATTTGCTATTGTCGCATGAAAAATTTTTGCAAGTTGACGGCTTCAAAGACTCAAAATCAGTTTAAGAGCATGCGCCATTGTACAGAAAATTGCTTTAAAGTTTTTCGACAGCCGGGGTCGTGCTTTTCCGGAGGATTTTTCTACCAAAGAAGCTTTCTATGTTATTTGGCAAAGTCACCTGGAAAAAAAACGTTAAACTTGTTAGCTCCTTTTGGAACTTCCGTTAGTTGTAGGGTTGAAGACCAAATCTGTCACATTTTTACATACATGAAGGACTATACTTATCACCAGGAATATATTAAGGACCAATATAAAGCAACCCCAATACATTAAGGACCATTTTGATCATTTCCTCTGTTCTTTATATATACTATATTTTTTATTTATTTTTTTGCCGTTTTTCTTTCTTCTTCAAAAAACAAAATTTTTTAAGTTGATGGATTTTTCTCTCCAGATTGCTTTCCTCTCCTCTCGTTCCTTCTTACTTGAATTTTTTTTTTCTCTCCTCTTTTACTAAGTCTCTATTGTCTCTTTATAGAGAAGAAAATTTGTAATTTTTTGTTCCTCCAATTTGGAGTGGAGAACGTGGGTTTTGAGTGGAGAAAAATGGGAATTGGCTTTGTGGGTTACTGTGGATCAGTGGAATTGTGAGTGGAGTGGAGTGGAGTGGGGATGTGGGATTGTGAGTGGAGGAAAATAGGAAAGTGGAGCGTGAGTGTGTGCATTAGTGGTAGAGTGATGTGAGGAGTGGGGAAATTGGGATTATATCATATGGGAGGCTTTTCATTTTTATTTTTATTTTTTGAGATTTCGTTAGTTTTTCTTTTTCAAAAATAATTTTTTTAACGTTTCTTAACCCTTTTTTTAATTAAAATAAATAAAATACACACACACAAACACACACACACACACATATATATATATATATATATATATATATATATATATATATATATATATATATATATATTTAAACATAGGAACAAATCTTATATTCTAAGAATATGAATATTTTTTGTGATTTTTAATTTTAATTTTCTTAAGTAAAACTTATTAAGAGTAAGATAAAAATTTAAAATATTAATATTAAACCTAAAAGAAATATTTACACTAAAATAGTATAGAATTTGGGTGTGGTCAAAAATTAGCTGTTCACAGCTGTCACAGTTCCTCCTCCTAATGATATTCCTTTCAATTCTCTTCCTCCTCCCACTTCTGCTGTCTCCTACCTCTCCTGATCCTCCCTCTCCCTCAACTCTCTCTACTTCTTCTTCCAGTTTTTCTCCTCATGTACCTAATTTTTCTGCTTATCCTGTTTCTCCTGCACCTAGTTCTTCTCCTCCTGCTCATAATGCTTCTCATGTACCTTTTAATCCTGATATTCCTTCTCCTCCCATTTTTTCCCTTTCTCCTCCTATTAGAAAATCCTCTAGGACTGCTCCATCTTAACTTCGATATTTAAATTGCCTTTTTTCTCTACAACTCATTCCTATTCCCAACCCTTAGAATCTAAACTTGTTAGTTACTCTCATACTACCTTAATCCCAGCTTGGCAGGATGATATGAGGAAGGAATTTGAAGCCTTGGATTCCAATCAGACTTGGAATGCCGTCCCTCTCCCTACTGGAAAGAAGCCTATAGGTTGCAAAATGGGTGTATAAAATCAAATATAGGGATGATAGTAGTATTGACAGATACAAATCTAGACTTGTCATAAGAGGTGACACTCAAGTTGAAGGGGTTGACTTTACAGAAACCTTTTCCCTAGTAGTTAAAATGTCTACTATCAAATGTCTAGTGGTTGTAGCTGTTAAGAAACATTGGCATATTTTCCAACTTGGTGTTAACAATGCTTTCCTTCATGGGGATCTTGATGAGGAGGTTTATATGAAATTACCCCAGGGGTTGTCCATATCTTCTCCTTGTACTTCTGTCTCTCTTTTTTGTAAGTTAAAAAAATTCCTTTATGGTCTTAGACAAGGTTCTAGGCAATGGTATGCCAAACTTTCCCAAGTCTTATATTCTAGGGGTTACTCTCATTCCCTTAATAACTATTCTTTGTTTGTCAAATACAGTCCTGGGAATATGGTTTATTTGATAGTGTATGTTGATAACATCATTATAGTTGGGGATGATAGTGTTGAAATCTCTTCTTGAAGCAATTCTTGGACTCTCAATTCAAAATTACAAATTTGGGGTTTACTTCCTGGGTATTGAAGTATCTTCTATTCCTGGTGGGGTTATTCTTAATCAAAAGAAATTTACTTTATATCTTCTTCAGCAGTTTGCCTGCACTGCAGTCACTCATATGGTCTGCCCCTTGGATTTGAACACCAAATTGCATGTTGATTCTGGTGATTTATTGCCTGCTCCTGAGTCTTATAGAAGTCGGGTAGGCAAATTATTTTTCCTCACTCATACCAGACCTACTATTTGTTTTGTTGTTCAGCATTTAAGTCAATTTTTGAAGTCCCCAAGGATCTCTCACCTGACTACTGCTTTGAATGTTTTGAGATATCTCAAAGGCACTGTGGATCTGGGTTTATTTTATTCAGATTCCTCCGATTTCTCTATTACTTCCTTCTCAGACAGTGACTGGGCAGCTTGCCCTGACACCAGGAGGTCTCTCACTGGTTTTTGTATCTTTCTGGGGGATAGTCTAGTTAGTTAGAAGTCCAAGAAGCAATCCATTATTTCCCTTTATTCTGCTGAAGCTGAGTACAGGGCATTGAGCAAAGTGGTTGATGAATTAACTTGGTTTTTTAGGTTGTTGGCTAATTTTGTTGTGCCTATTATGCTTCTATTTTCTATTTTTTGTGACAATCAAGCAGCCCTCTATATAGCTAAGAATCCAATTTTTCATGAATGAATGAAGTACATTGACGTTGATTTCCACTTCAACCGGACCAAGCTGAGTGATGGTTTGATACACTTGTCTCATGTCACTACCTCCAACCAGTTGGATGATCTACTCACTAAGCCCCTGCCAGGCACTCTCCATCATCATTTTCTCGCCAAGTTGCAGGTGGTCTGCCCCTCCAACTTGAGGGAGGTGTTGACATGATAGAGTATTTAGCTTCTAGTCCCAAACATAAAAGTAGTGACACAAGTGGTTAGCCGTGTAATAGTTGTATTTATTTTTCTGGCTATTTTTGTAATAATGCTTAGTCTTGTTAGTTAGTTTGTCAATTGGTCCATTTGGTATTGGGCACCCGGATTTATTTTGGCCTATTGTATAAATATACAATAATGGATCTAGAAAGATCCATCAGATTCTTTTCCTCATTTTCAATATGCACAGAAAAGAAAATGTTATCTCCATATGAGTTGAAACCCTAATGCAAGTTTACCTAAATTCCTCCGTTCAAGATGTTTTCAGGGGTAAGATTTGCAGACACATGACTTTCTCCAAAACCCGGTACGTGAGACTATAATGGGTATGTTATTATTATTTCTTTCTCTGGCTCAACTATAAAACAACACAGACAGAAAGATGAAAATCAGTAGCCATTTTCCCTAGGTTTTTGGTTCTCATTTTTGTGCGGATTTATAGCGGGGAGATGGAGATGAGGAATTGGGTGGACCCATTTGGGGACCCGAATTACCTCTCTCTCTCCTTCCTAATCTACCTCTTCCCGAGGCAGGAATCTGAAGCATTAGGAATCTGATGATTTTGGCATGGGAACATGAATCCAAGTGTTTCACAAAAATGAGATGTGAGACATGGGCGAAGAATGAGGAAGGGAAAAAGACTAAATATGAAAATGGAAAAAGTGATAGCAGTTGATGCAATGGCGGCGGAGTAGCCGCCGGTGACATGACTGGATGAAAGTTAGAATTTCATGGAAGGGAAAAAGAAAAGAAGAAATAAGGGTTACCCAAAATAGACCTTCTTTGAATTTAACTTTGATAAACCTATCGTACTACATAAAATAAAGCCAAAATCTATTATTTGCACTATTGAGTTGTAACCTTGTAATGTTTTATATATAGGAGGAGTAAAAAGGTAGGACTATTAATAATGTTAAACTACTAAGAATTAGGCTAAGGATAAACGCTAAAATGATATTTATTATCAAATCAAATTCAAACATTAATAATGTGATCTCTATTTTTAAAAAATTATGTACATTATATTGGAGATATATTTGGATAAATTCAATTTGAAAATAATTTTATCACTTCATTCACTCAAACCATGACATTTTATTTTTTAAAATATTGTACAAATTATGTCGAGTTTTGAGGCGTGAGCCCGGGTGTGATATTTGGCCAAATTTGGGATTTGATGTAGAATTCAATCTTTATCATTTGAAATTATTTTTTTGGGCTTTATCTGACGTATTTGAGTTGCTTTTGGCTAGTTTGAGCCATTCGGAGGTCGCTACGCGCGTGATGGCATTCTTGAAGCATAGTTTGGCTTGCTCGGCGTTGGATTTGGCTTGTTTAAGATAAGTAACTCTTCTAAACTTAGTGCTGAGGGTATGAAACCTCAAAATATGTACTATGTGGTTAATGTTGAGGTGACGGGTGTAAGCACGTGATTTTTGCCCTATATGAGAAATACTCCCAAAAATTCAAAATAAAATATTTTGTGTTGTTCGCAATTTTTGCGAATTTTGTGTTATTTTCCTTTTATTGTTTGCATTTGTGCGTTCGTGTTTATATGTCTAAATTAATAGAAAAATACAAAAATATATGTTACATGCTTATTTAGGATTTAATTGTGCATTTTGGAATTAATTAAACCGTAGTTTGGTTTTAAAAGAAAGAAAATCACAAAATATGTATTTGTTCTATTTTTGTCAATAAGTGTACAATTGCATTATTTATGTTTATAATTGGTGTCAAATCTTTTCTATTAATTATTGTTAAGGGTTAATAAATATTTTTAAGTTAATTTTTGGTTTTACAATTTATTGTAGAATTTTTGTTAATTAGGAATTAAAAGAAAATAAAAGAAAAAAGAAGAAAAATGAAAATGATGGTATAAAATCGGACTGGGCCATCTCAAAGTAAAGAAATCCAAGCCCAATTCAACACCCCTTTACCCGGTCCAATCACCAGCCCAGTTTTGTCACACTTGATCAGGACCGTTGATTTCACCTAATCAACGGTCCAGATCACTCTTCCTTGACCCGTCCCTGTACCCGGTCCAATTCAAACTCGCCCCAGCACTTAACCAAAACGACCCCGTTTTGCACCCCTGATCTAATCTGGACCGTCAATCGTCATTGATCCAACGGACCACATTAATCACACTATTTCAATATACCAAACTCAAAAATCAGAGACCCCTTGCATTTCGTCCCTAACCCTTTAGAGACCCTCTCAGTAACGCCGTCACACTCTGCCACCGGAAATCGCCTCACGGTGATTTCGGTGGCCCAAACGCCTCCAGATTTACACCTTAGCCTCCTCTAGACCTCTTCTCTCCAAATCCACACTCGCCTTCCTCCGAATCTTAGCCCAGTTGCTCGAATCTTCAAAACCCTAACGCCGCCCTAAAGGTCTCCGGTGGCGGCGCCACCTCCAAACAGCCCCAAAAGTTTCACCCCTTGATCACTAGACCACCCTCGTCCCATGTCCCCTACCAGTTTTGCTCGAATCAAAGTGGGGTTTATCGAATCTCGAATAGATTGAACGAACTCTAACAAAACCAAGCTTGGACCTATCGAGCCGAAGTAGGAAGATTGAGGTCATCATCGACCTTAATCGTGTGTTCTCAGTCGAGAACACTTGATTAAGGTCCATGTCGGCTTCAAGTTCAAGTCAAGGTTTCGATTAGAACGGATAGGAACTGGGACTGGGAGTTTTGAGGTATTTCTTATCCTTTCATTTTTATTTTTTGTTGTTGTTTAAGTTTTAGTTGTAATTCGTCTGTTTGTAAACTATTCTTCTTCCTTCTCCGTCGAACCTTTTGCTTGGTTCAGTTTTCTTCTGATTAATTAGTATATGTTATGAACTGTCGAATCGATTAATTAAGTTTTGTCGATTAGGCCGCTCTTCGATTTGGTTGATGTTAACTGTTTATGTATTCCCAGCTTCAGGGTTCCGTCCAGTATTTGTTTATAATTTGTTTGTTTCAAGTAGTAATTTGTTTCGAATGTGGATACTCCATCCTCATGTATCTGTGTCAGTCAAGTTTGATCTTAGTAGTTCAAATAGGATTTTGGTTCTGAATCATGGTTCTCACTTTGATGCTATCTGGAGTTCAAGTTTAAACTATAGACTGACTTGATAAGATGAATTGGTTATAGCTGTTGCAGTTTGGTGGTTATTTAAGGATTAGTTTAGTTAGTTGGTGGTTAATTAGGAAATGTTTAATACAGGTTAAAAAGGGGCTCATGTAGGATAACAATTCAGGGGTTTCAGGGGGTAGTTTTGGGATGTCAAACTTGGACAAATGGTATAGTTGAGTGAGTTGTCAGTAAGTACCAATACAACATTAAACTAATGTGTTATTTAATAAATAGTGAGGAACAAGACACATTGGTATGGGAAGGGTTAATGGAGAGGATTAAACAATAGGTTGCCCATGCTTAATTGAATTAGACACTTAGTAGTGGGGTTCAGGGAATATCATGGGTAAGAAGATGTTTTTCCTAATTGTTTAAGTTTTCAAGGGTTCTTGAGAGGTCTGCCTTAGGTATAAATAGAGGCAGACCTGGACAGATTAAGGAGGGAAAAAGTACAGAAACACCTTGAAAAGTTACTGTTCCATTGGTTCCTAGATAAATTGGGGTCCTAGACACTGATTCCTGCTCCCTGTTGATTGCTGAACCTGTTTTAGAAGTCTACTAACTCTGCTTTTGAATTCGTTCAAGCTCAGTAGAAGTCTACTGGTTCTGAAATATGTTTGTTTGAACTGCTATGTAGCAATAGTCAAGTAGATAGTAATTGATATGTATTTGTTTAAGTTTAATTTCGATTTGCATTTACATAATCCCTAGATTGTATAATTAGACTAATCTGGACTGTCTGGACTTTTAAACTTAGAATTGTTCATCTAATTCTAAATATTAGTATAAGTATAGTGTAGTTCAAATCCTTGACTGATTGGGTTGTAATGAATTGATAATGTTAGCCTCTGTTTAGTTTGTTTTCTCCATGTTAGCTCTAGTATTCTGAAATTAATTATAAATTTGTGAATCCTTGAAGTTAATTATGAGTATTATGCCTAGTAATGCTAGCACGTGAAATCAGAAATTTAATAGCAGCAGGTTAATCAGAAATAGTTATGGCCTAAATGTCCGGAGTCTGGAAAAAATTAGAGAGGTTGGAGTCCGTTAAGTTTAATTACAACTCGCCTTGAAATCTGTTAGTTTATTAAGTTCATATGATCTCATATCCATTGAGGAGTTCATGTTTTGATATTAATTTGAGAATGATTGAAATTAAATAGGTAAATAAATTTCAATCTGTTTGATAGTTATGCCTGGACAATCTGGACAGTAGAATTGGGCCAATTCTGGGCCCAGTTATGCCATTATTGCTTTAAGCATCACTAGGCCCAAATGGTTCTGAAATCATGTGGCTAATTCCAAATAGCCCAATTCATCCGATAATGTTAATTTAAATTAACTAGAGAATAATTAGTTTGTTTTGATAACATTGTTTGTCAATTTCGTATTCTATTTATAATTTCAATTTTAGTAATATTCACTTATAGAATAAGACACGAAATAATCTCCCTTTGTACAAGCTCTATTGCAATTTTCGCTTGCATTCGTCTTAATCCGATAAATAAGCTATGACCTCTTCAAACGTGTAATTAATTAGGACTTTTCCCTGTTATTTTAGAGACGAACTTAATAGAAGAATCATAGTCACTTAGGATGGACCTTTAAATAAAACATGAGACGAGCCTCGCCGGATAAAACGCATAAGCTGCGGGGCCCTAAATAAATGTATATATTAAAATACTTAGCTTTCGGAACGGGCTATTTTAGCAAATTTCACGGCCTTCCCCAAAATAATAAGGCGTTAGTCTCTTTAGGCGCGTCTTTGATAAATTTTACCTTCCTAAATTCGGGTGTGCATTTCATACAACCCAAATCCAAATCCCAAAATATTGAATAAAATGTGTTGAGGATCCGGGTGCATTTCATGTGACGTGATCTAAAAATATATTTTAAACGACGTTCAATTCCTTGAAAAATAATTAAAAGCGGTTAAAGATTAAAATTTGCACATAAGTTAAAGCATGTTATAAATCAGATAAATAAGCCAAATATGACAGTTGAGCGACCGTGCTAGAACCACAAAACTCGGGAATGCCTAACACCTTCTCCCGGGTTAACAAAATTCCTTATCCGGATTTCTGGTTCGCGGACTGTTAAATAGAGTCAAACCTTTCCTCGATTTGGGATTCAACCGGTGACTTGGGACACCATAAAACTGCCAAGTGGTGACTCTGAATCTCTTAATAAATGAATCCCGTTTCGATTGTCCTTTAATTGGAAAAACTCCTTTTACTACACCCTTCGCGGGGTACGGTAGCATAAAAAGGAGGTATGACAGCTCTGGCGACTCTGCTGGGGACAACCTAGAACCACTGGTTCAAAGTGTAGAATTCGAGCTTAGTATATTTGTTATATTTGGCTTGTATATTATCTGATCTTTGTTATATGTTTGGGCCTAATGTGCTAAGTGTTGCTATTACCGCTTCGATATTTTGTGAACTGTATATAAACTGTGCCGAAATCCCTCCTCTCTCTGAGTTTTCTTCATTATGAAGAAGGGTGTACTTCGTGTAACTTCTTTTCTGTATAGATTCTACTCCAATTTTAGAACGAGGTTCGGATAAGTTGCTAAGCCGGTGAAGCTTCTGTATTCCCGATACGCTGCCTCCCCCTCGGCTCGAGCTGTGCGCTCGGGTAAGCCAGGTTTAGAACAAACATCCAGGTTTTTAACCTAGAATAACACAGCTTCATGCCAGATCCCTAGTAGGAACATTTATTTGCATCATGTGCATTTGACTAAGGGGATCAACACAGGGGTTGGATCCGTCTAGGACAGGTAACCTGAAATGAAAAGACCATCCTGCTGCATCCAGTTTGTTTTATGAATTTATTTGTTCAGACTTGCATGAAGACCGACTTACAAAAATTGGGAATACTAGAAAATTGTGGAAAAGGAAAATAGCAGTGTAGATATAGCTACTTATTTTTCAGAAAAACCAATGCCTAAGTAGTGTCGAAACTCTGCCAAAATTTTGAAAAAAGTGGAAAAAGAAAGAAGTGGTGTTTTCGAAAATTTAGGAGTCTTGTTTTTTTAAATCTAGTTTATTTTTCCTCCCCCGAACTACGTCGGTTTGATTCTCACCGGATGTGACATGCGTAGGTAACCCTAATCGGGTCCAACTTTCCCTTTTTACAAAACTAGCCAGAAAATGTCAAAAATTTTATTATAAGTCGGGCGATGCCGTGATTGTCAAAAATAGCCAAATATTCCCGAAAGTGACGCTGGGGGGCTAACTTTGCATAAACGGCCATTTTTGGTCATTTTTTTTAATTTTTTTGACCAATTAGCCCCCACAGCCTTAAAGTCTTCATCTCCGAAGTGCTGAAAGGCCGTGTTCGGAAAATCGGATCTTTCCTTTTAAATTAAGAAAATAACCAAATCATTCTTTGAGTCAAATAAATTTTTACTTTTGTTTAAATCACCTTAATAAATGTGCAGGATGAGCACAAGTGAAAACAAACCCTTCACCGTCTTTAGCGAGGTCCCTCTCCAGCTCCATATGTGGTGGAACGATTTGGAAAAAAGCAACAAAGAAATAGTGGTCAGAATCTTGGGGGGTCTCACCAGTCTACTGAATGTCAGGGAAAGTCCGGATGTCATCGAGGCTTTAATACCATTTTGGGACCCGACCCAAAATGTGTTTCGCTTTACGGATTTTGAGCTTACACCCACACTGGAGGAAGTAGCAGGTTATGCGGGTATGAATGGGAATCTGAGAAATCAATATTTGTTGTCACAGGCCGGTATCTCCACACCACTTTCTGGATTTGTTAAATATCAGCCGGACTGTGCAAAATAGCGATTTATGAAAAGGATGTTGCGCTCTTCAGCTCTTATATCAGCGTTATGGTAATCTGCGTGGTTTTGACGAGCCAAATTTAGGACTGACTCATGCCGGAAACAGAAGTAAATGGGAAGCAAGACGAACCTTGTCATTCATAACAGCATTCTTGGGAATTGTGGTCTGCCTATGGAAAGATAAGAAAATAGAGATAGGTCTTGTGGGGATGGTCGACGTCGCAATGAAAAGGGCTGATAGCACTATAGTTCCCCTCATCTTATCAGAAATGTACCGAGCATTGACTGTGTGTAAGGAGGGAGGAAGTTTTTTCCAAGGTTGCAATCTATTACTTCAGTTGTGGATGCAGGAGCATCTCTGTCATCGGGTGGGGTATATGAACTACGGGCTGGCTGGTTTAAACTACATTGAAAAATTTAAGGAACGGGTAACAGGTGTCGCGTTCCCCGAGAGTACTGAAGATTGGTTTGTACAACTAAGATCCCTGACGGCAGACCAAATTGAATGGGCATTCGGGTGGTTGCCCGCTACTGAAGCAGTATACATGTCGGCAAAAGAATGTTATGTCCCTTTGATGGGTGTCCGTAGTATCCAACCATACACTCCCCATCGGGTATTGCGTCAACTGGGAAGGTTTCAGGTTGTCCTTAATGATGAAGACTTGAGCAAATATGTCATTGAGCTAAGTCCGAAAGCCACGTTCCCGGAAGGTACAATTCGCCAGTTGTGGCACGAATGTAGATTCCTTAAGCCCAAAACTATGGTACGAGATTTGGCCAAAGGCGAGGTAGACCCAAAGTATGATACATGGTTCGGGAAAAGATTCTAGACTCATCAGAGGCCTGCTAAAAGGGCCCATATCCAGCAGTTCATGGATGACTCGCAAGAACAATGGGTTTGGTTGGCGAAAGAAGAAGGCTATCGGGTTGAAATTGGCAAGTTAAAACAACAGGTTCGGGACCTGAAATATGAAAATAGCTTGCAAGTTGATGCTGATATGGGGGAAAAGAACAGGTTGACCCAAGAGAACAAGGCCCTGAAAGCCCAAATCCGACAAGTCAGAATGGATGCCAACAACCAACAGAGAAATCAGGCCGACAAGAGGATGATAGTTAAGTTGAGAAACCAGGTCATTGAAAGCCAAGAGGGCTTAGAAAGGGCAGAAGCTAGCATAGCAAGAATTCGAGCCAGATGGGCAAAAGGTACAATAGCGCGAACAAAGCACCTGCGGCAAGTGAAGAGGGATTATGAAGGGACCATTGCTATATTAAGAGAAACAAATTCCAC
>MU675005.1:36355-72121 GCA_026770625.1 Nicotiana glauca
ATCTACAATTTATCTACAATATATCTACAATTCTACAATTTAACTACAATTTATCTACAATTTCTGAAAATATGTCTTCTTCTTCTTCTTCGACGAGTTTTAATCTGAAATTCAGTCAAAATCAAGTCTAATCTTCACCAAAACCCCTCAAAATTGATATATAAACTCCTAAACATATTCCGAATTATTTACAACATCACCCAATCCAAACAAATAATGATGTTTGAAAACCCAATTTTGAATTCAAAGCTTTCATGCTTTTTAATGGCTATCAATGGTGGAAAATATATAGAAGAACAGATTTTTTCAACTTTGAGATCTCTTTCCGTTTCAAATTTCGTATTTACTGTTGACAGAATCACACGCAGATTTGGTGCCTTCATTTTAGCGCGTTTTTAATGGTAAAATCTACCTATTTTTGGATTGGTATATAATTTGTAGTAAAAGTGTGGACAACACGGGTAAATAACAAATTATGAACATTTTTGGTAATAAGGTTTGATATATGGCATAGATAGGTAAAATCCCTTTTTCTTATAATAATTCACTAGTAAGACCACATGCTAATTAAATTGGCCCGTATGCACCCCTAAGATTGAGGAGATAAATGGTGGCTTACAGTATTTTGTTATCATCCAGTTTGTCACAGATCAGAATCACATGCTTCACAATCTGCCTCGTCAATGACACTATATTAAATTTCACTTTTTTTTTATGATTAACTTATCTGCGCATGGATCTACAGAAAAAGAAGAAAATAAGTTTCTTTCTCAGTATTTGATATCAGGGCTTCCTTCACCTTCTTTAGCCGAGGGTATACCTGAAACAATCTCCCTGTCCTTCCAGGGTAGGGTACGGCTTCGTACATCCTACCCTCCCCAGACCCCACTTGTGGGATTATACAAGGATGTTGTTATTGTTGTTTCTCAGTATTTGAATCTGATGTTGACCTGGAAAAAAAAAGAAATGTATTGACAATATATTGAATCTGCACACTATCATCATATCAATGTAATTTTACTTCTTATAGCAGGTTATATGTAATTTTTTCAGATCACTATTTAATGTTTTTATAGGAAGTTACCTGCTGTTGCTTTTTTAGTAACTTCGATTATGTATATTTTTACACTATCAGTAAATGCAACTTAACCTCCAAACTAATAACAGGTAAAAGAGCTCCACCGACTATACAATCTTCAAAGGAAACTGATGCTAGAGTTGAAGAATGACATGTCAAAGATAGAGGATCCAAGAGTATTATCAATCAAAACTTGTCCACTTGGCAATAACAATCCACAAGATAAATAGGGTTTAACAGTGTTCATCTTTATGGTTTAACAGATGATCAACAAGGGGAAAGAAGTGGTAGTTGCTCAGGTGAGAACTCAAGAATATTAATGCTTGAATTGCCTTCTGATCATCAAGAAGGAACTTCAACTAGTACTATTTGTGCTAGTAATTACCATGCCAAGTTGAGAAATATTGATAAGGAAGCAGATGTGGAGCTAACACTAAGTATTGGGCCTAGCAATAATAAAAAGAGGTTAAAAAAAGAAAAGGAGATTAAATTTTCAGCTTCAGCCAAGTTAGAAAGAAGAGAAGAGTGTACTGATGCTAGTCCAGCTAGGAGCAGTTCAAGTGCTACATTCAAATAAGAAAGTTCCTCTCAAGCTTATTGGTTTTTCCAAGATCTTAGTTTAAAGAGAAGATAGCCTTCTTTTTAATTCTTTTGTACTTAATCTATAGTTATTTCCTTTCAAATGCTTCAATGTGTTTACTTGAGTAGCTTTCTTTAATACTTGTATATTTTATCAACCTACAATCGGTAGAAATAGAATAGAGGAAAGAAGCATTCTCTATTTACAAAAACATGCATATAATAGATAAATATTCTAAGAAAAGGAATCACCACATCTTAGTTAGTTACTAACCTCCTATCCTCCCTTTTCATATATGTGCACCTTGACTATCTATATTAGGAACTAAACAGTGGCTCGCATGTCTACCACATTATTAACAGTCTCATTATACACATGCTCTTGAGTCCCTATTTGTGCAAATAGTCCCACCTCTGTTGCAATTCTCAATGTCATATTGACAGAAACTTAACAGTGGCAATAGGACTTGCAGTAAACATTTGGATATTTGCAGTTGATTGCACCCCTACAACTGAAATTACAGATTTTGCCCAATCAATTCCTTGATCTTTAGCCATATCATCGCCAACAGTGATTAAATTATTCCTTTAATCGGAATCATTTTACCATCTTCACTACTATAAACAAAAACAAATCATTTTGACCTTAAACATTTCAACTTTGCCTGTCGTGACTCCGCCATGCCCCATCTTTCATTCAGCACTGATCTAAGGTCATGTATCAATTGTCATCTTGACAAAGATATATTGAACAGCTTTCTTGTTCTCCTGGAGCAGCAATTCCATTCGAGTCCAATTTTATAGCTTCACATCATTCACCTTCATCATGTCCTTGATGATAACATCGTGATAACATCTTGAGGACCTAAAAACATAAATAGCAGTGTCATCTTTTTAATAGCTTAGCCTTAGGATGAGGTAATCCACACAGTTTTACATGATACTAGAGCAATTGGAGATCCTGGGGTTGAGTCTCACCATTATGCATCAACAAAATATTTCACATTATAGGTCCAGCAAAAGAAAATGTATCAGCTGAGACAACATGGGCGTATTGAAGACTTTAAAGAAAAATAGATTCCCTCTTTAATAGTTTAAGCTTTTAGATGAAGCAGTTCACATAACTCGATAACAATACTTTGAAATCATATCATATTCAATTTGCTGCCAATAGTCATAGATTTTCCAGTCCAAAGATGATTAAACACCTACCAAAACTTGTTTTAAGAAATCTGCTAGCCGATCGACTTCAGCCATAACTATATTGAGACTGTGATTAAACGGTTATAGAACCGTCCATGGACAATGCATGACAATAGGAGCAACTATTAACTTCAGAGCAATTATATGAAACCAATGTTGTTACCTTGGTAACCAACCCAAATAGGGCAAGAAACTTTCCTTTTTTGGCGTTAAAATCTACATCATACCGGACACTACAAGTTTATTTTTCACGAATAAACCGGACTTTGCAAAGAAGAATGAAATCATCTTCATAAGTAAATTGTTAAAAGTTCAAGCATAGGATAATTCTACCCACAATATAAAACAAACTTTTGAATTAAACTAAACTAGGGCATATCAAATCTTTACTACTGCGAATCGTTCATAAAAGACTTGCCCACTAGAGAGAGTAAATGAATCAAGACAGACACCTTCATCATTCAAAAAGCACATAAACTCACAATAAATTTTTCTTGCAAATTCATTTCTAATAAAAAATTATCTGACCGCTTAACATGGTCAATCGAGTAGTGGAAGCTCATATCTTTTAAAATATGTCTTGGGTGTGGCAGGAGTTAGGCATTTGTTATATTGCCTAACCAATAGCGCATATTAATGACCAATATGTAATATAGGGTGATGTAAGATGGGGTTGCCTAACCACTAGCGCATATTTTGACAAAAGGGGTTGCTATAATGGTAAGCAATCTCCACTTCCAACTGAGAGGTTGTGAGTTCGAGTCTCCCCAAGAGCAAGGTGGGAAGTTCTTGGAGGGAAGGATGCCGAGGATCTATTTGGAAACAACCTCCCTACCCCAGGGTAGGGGTAAGGTCTGCGTATACACTACCCTCCCCAGACCCCACTAAGTGGGATTATACAGGGTTGTTGTTGTTGTTGTTGTAATATAGGGTGATGTAAGATGTTACCTCCTTATCCTGTGTGAGACATCGTTTCTGTTACTGTAGTATATTATCAAAATTACAATTTCCATGTGACATAGGGTGTGAGTGGGTGGGTGTGGGTGGGTGGGTGTGGGTGGGTGTGTATAAACGTAAAGAGTTGATTCTTACAGATATTGACCAATGTCAAGTAGATGCTTCACTGTTATCAAAGCACCAAGGACTCAATGTATTTATAGAAGAAACGTGAAATTGGTGAAGACATCTTGCAACAGAAAGATAAGTAGATGATCATAAAGATACTGCATAGTTTAAACTAATCAAACTAGTTTCTGCCATTTCTGACCGTATACGGTGTAATTCCCTACCCTCCAACTGTCGACAGTATCTCAAACAAAAATAAATTATGTTTTCCAACTCAAGAGAGATTGTTATATCTCCTTATGTGATTGGTTGTTTCCTTTTATAACTATATCTGTATTTCCTTGGACACCCTTTTTTTAAGAAAGGTAATTATGCATTTACTGGGACACTTGTTGCTCCAACTTTCTGCAAGTTAACATTAAAATGATAGTTCCTGGTTCTCACACCCCAAATTCCAAAAAGTTGTTATCTGGACACCTCCAATAAGCGTCAATGCCACTACATTGAACTCGAAGTTGGTCATTGGCCAAAATGGTAAAGGGATTATCCATCATCATTTGGACAGATTGAATTATACATTAACATCATAGGGGATACTTTTCACGATGCACAGTTGCTGAGAGAAAACCAAGAGTAACACAAATTCCCTCTACTTTATATCGAACAAGTTAAAACTATAAATTAACAATTACACATGTGACATCAACTGAAAAGGAAACACTTGCAGGGGACAATACCTGCAAGCTTGACTGTGAAAAGCCCAAAGACCTGTGGGCAAATACCTTTTAGAATCGCATTCCTACCTGCGTTTAGGAATAAAAGGAGAATAGAAAGAAAAGCATGTCTGAGTCCCAAGTACTTTTAGCAAGTAATTTAAAATCTAACTTGCTTAAAGAATTTTTACCCTTTAAAGGAGTATCTTTGAAATCAGTCCAAAACTGCTTGAATTTCAGAATAGCATCACCAGGGATATCGATTTCTGAATTTAGCTCATTCATTCTCCTGAAGATACATTATAGGAAATACGTGAAGAGAAAGGCAGTTTATTTTATGAGAAAGAGTCGGAGAAATGTATTACCTCCTCCAAGCAGTGGTGGAGACAATAGGTGGTAGGTCAACAAAGCCTTCCACCTCTAAGTTTTGAAACTCATGTTTTGCTTCGTGTAAGTTTTTGAAATATTTTGAGAGATAAAAGTGTACATCTGCTCCTGATACTTTTTAATAGAAACAATTATGTTACTGTTATCTCTTCTAAGTTTAAATCCTTATTTGGCTATTCCTTCTTGGATATAAGATTCATTAAGCTCTACAAATATCATAATGCTATTTTAGCTTGGGAAGATGACAAATTCAATTAGTAATATCGTATATTTCTTTACCTATCAATCAAAAGGAAAGAGGAACTACAACAAGATCCTGGAGGATGATCACCTTTCTGGTAACCAAAATCAGTGAAAGAATTCAAAGGCAATACATCATACACTGAGCCCTTCATTGGTACTCCCCTATACTGTCAATAAAAGGCCAACTACATACTCTCATCCTAAGTTCCTTGCACACGGGTGCGGATAATCTGGCTCGGGTGCAGATCTAGAGGTCGGATCGACAAAGATTTTTTTTTTTTGATTTGCACCGGGTGTCCGAGTCTCTAAGAGCCTCGACTAATCCTGGGGGTGCACAGGCCTCGGCAACGAGTTTCCCGCAAGTGCACCACGGTTAATTCAGGTTTTATCCAGTCCGATAGCCCTCAGAAATTGTTTGCACCCAGTGGGTTTCGAACTTGAGACCTTGAAAGGGAGCAAACCCCAAGTCTCAAGTCTATTGCCACCAGGCCAACCCCTGAGGATTTCGGATCGTTAAAGATGTAAATTCTAAGATTTATGGATATAGATCCTAGCATGGATACGGGTGCAGGGATCCAGCTAAAAATTATTTAAAAAATTAAAATTATCTCTAAATTATAAGAAATTTGTGGAATACTTACGTATAGCTTGTAAAGTGTGAATTTCTTTTTTATTCTCAAGTTGTAGATAAATAAAGGATTGATTTCCTAAATAAGGTATGCTATTTTCTTCAAATTTACCAAGATCCGGTACAGATCCCATATCCACATGCATACTAGTGTCGTTTCGACACGGGTGCAGCACCTAAACTGCTGTGTCAGAGCAAATTAGCTCTCATTCAAAGTCTTCATCGCATCTACACCATGCTTTACTGTATGATGTATGAAATTGTTGTATCTACTGAACAATGAACCAACCTAAGGCTTCAAACTACTCTACTTCATCTTTATTTTTTAAATTTTTTTTGACAAGGTAAATTGTTTCATTGCCTTCTTAAAGGCAGGAGTAAGGTATGTGTACGTTCTACCCTCCCCAGACCCCACTTATGGGGTTACACTGGATATATTGTCGTCGTTGTTGTTGTTGTAAGTTGTTTCATTGAATGTCATCAAGAAAATGCAGTGATAACAAAAATAAACCTCTAGAGGAGGGAGGGGAGATGGTGAAACCATGCTATTACTTTTATGATGAGAAAAAATCTACATCACCGGAAACAATGTTAAATGAGAGGAAACAAAAAGAAAAAGGTGACCTGCTTTTGTTTAACCCAATTATTAACCATCCTTCCCAATCGATGAGATATCAAGCAGTATCTAACAGTTTAAGTGGCACTTTCTGATTTCATTCTCAAATTAAATTGACAAGGATTGAAGGCAAAAGGAAAAAGAGGGAGATTGAGCTCGCCATGGTTTTATGTGACTCTAAACAACCTACTCCCTCTGTTTCGATTTAGATGAGGTAGTTTGACTTGGCACAGAATTTAAGAGAAAAGAGGGAGACTTTTAAAACTTGTGGTCTTAAAAGCTTAAGGGATAAAAGCTTTATGGGCCCATGACATTTGTGTGGTTATAAAAGCTTCTAATTAAGGGTAAAATGGGTAAAATGAAAATTTTAAAATTGAATTATTTCCAATTATAGAAATGTGTCATTATTTTTGGAACAGACTAATAGGAAAAAAGAAAGTGTGTCATCTAAATTGAAACGGAGGGAGTAATACTTAAGGACAAATTAAAGTGATGCACTTCATCTCAAGCAACAGCAATGATTTGTACAAAATACCAATAATTCGCATTCATAGGTTCTGCACATATAATTGGATAACAATTCTTTAACTATCCGGATTTCACTTGTGGTCACATGAAATGAATTGAAATCATTCTCAAAATGAACTGAGTACTTCCTTTACCTTACATGGTTGGCAATTAGTACCGGATCAAGGTCACAGCGAACATCTCTTAAATCGGGGGACCATTTGGCGGTTAAGATCCCAGTGACAATCACATCATCTGACAACATTAAAACATGGCAGTAAATTAAGGACAAGGAAGAAAATCTGCATCAAGCTTATCAGTGAAAAAGAGGAAGAAAAGAGAGAATTGTTTCCCACTAGGGTAGAAGATGAATTAACATAAAATAACACAGAATAACATTGCAAATAAGCAGACTGACATATAAACTACCTCCATTACGAAAAGCAACCTATTATTGTTTCAACTTCAAAACACATCTTAACTTTGACCTTGATTACTCAAACAAATGCTTCGAAATTTTCATTACAAAATTTGTAGCGAATAGGGTGCTTTACAGCAACAAATGTTTTTCTATAACATGTGAATGATAAATGTCCTAAATGAGACTAAACATTGACCATTTTGAACCATGTAGGATGGAGGGGCTTAAATCTTTGTGGCGTCAGAGCATAAGATGTTTTAGTATATTCCATAGTAAAAGCAACAAGGGACAGCTAGTCAGCACACACCTTTATCGAACTGCAAACAAGCTAGTTTTAACAAAATAGTACCTCCAGCTTTAACCGTGTCAACAAGATCATCCTTCAGAGTGACAGGAATGGAGCGAGGAATAGCCCCAACACCCAATACCTGAGTACTTTCTTGGATTTTAATCTCCTGATAATCATGACTTATTGTCTTCTACAAGCTGAAAACTTGTGCTTTCACAAAATTTAGGCCTCTGTAAAAGAACTTTAAGAGTATTGATTTTCTTACAAGCAGCTGGTTTTAGAAAATGATAAACCAAACTGAATGAAAGTTATTGCAAAACCAACATGGAGAATGGGAGGGAATGAGGGTAGAAAAGTAGAGAATAGAAATTCAAGATTGAATAATGAAGTAAAACAACACAGCATATATAATCTACGAGGCAGTTGGGATTTTACTGTTACCAGCATGGTTATCAGAGGCGAAAAGCATAAATAGGCACCAAGCATCTGTTGGGGTTTTAAACAGAGAGCACAGATAAAGTGCACACTTTAGTAAAGGTAAAGGAAAGATAACATAGTCATATTTATTATGTCGCCTCTAATTTCAGACATTGTGTGAAAATGATCCAATACCTCAAATATAGGAGGATACCATACAAAACATTTCACTCGTCCCAAGTTTGGTATCTATTTCAATTTTTTACTATTCCAGTTCTTTTCCATAAACTCAGTTGATGGACGTATCTAGCTTCTAATGCTTAATTTTCTTGTAATTCTCACACTCATGTGACAATTATAGGAAACCTAATTATACAAACATTAGTATAGTGCAGCTTATGTTAATATTTCCTCATGTTGCACTCGAAAATTTATTCTTCTTTTTTAGAGGCCAACCGCTGCACTAAGCTCCCGTTATGCATAGGGTCCGACAAAGGGCAGGACTAGCTTCCTTCATTTACGGTACACTAAACTCCCACTATGCGCAAGGTCCGGCAAAGGGCAGGACCAGCTTAGTTCACCTGCACTAATCCACAGGGTGTTCTGCTGTAGCCCACAAATTACACTCCAAAATTTCATACTCGGCCAAATCTGTTGCTAGTTATCAAGTTTCTCAAAATAAAATGTGATAGAAATTCATATCTAACCAAAAAGAGCTTCTCTTGCCGGGACAAATTGCTTGCATAATTACCCATACCAATCTACTTCTAGTAGAATACTTTGTAACAAACAAAAGTCTCTATCAAATCAATTGACATGGTTGAATATGTGAAGTTCCTAAATTCAGTGGGACAGATCTAGAACTGCTAAAGTACGAAGCACGTTTCGTTCATAAGAATTCAGTATGACTGTCCTTTTTTATTATAAGGTAAAGAATTTAATTGAACAGTACCAAGAAGGTACCAAAACGTTTACGAAGGATCTGGATTCTAACAAAAACTACACAGTAACAGAGTCCAGCAAATTCATGAAATCGGAAAAGCTAATTACAGAATCAACTCTAAGCCAACAAAATAATCTCTGTAAACATCTAGAAAGAATTCAATATGCCTGTTATTTGTTCTTAATAGGGAAAAATGTAATGAGATTGCACTTTCCACTGGCAAAATCTGCCTTAAGAAACTAAAGCACTTAACAAGTTAAGCAATCAAAGTAATGCAGATAAATAAATGTCAATTAGAATCAAACTGTGACTTCTGTACGCAATGAAAGAAGATTCCTGACCTTAAGATTCTTCATGCTAGTATGCACTTCTAACTTCTCATTCCCTGTATGCAATATAAACTTCATCAATCTCCATCTCAGATTCATCTTCCAAATCACCCTCCAAACTACCCATACTATGCTCGTTATTTTCCACTTGAACTCTTTCATCTTCTGACTCATTCTCAAGCAAATCATCATACACGAATTCCTGCAAATCTTTAAGAGTATCCATTGTTTCCTTCTTCCTGTATCCAACAAAGCTTAGAACCTTTTCCCTCCAAACAGTCAAAGGGTGCTTCTCGCTCAATTCCGAACCTTCATAAGCACTATTAAGAAATACATGAAATCTTTTACCCTTTTCTGAAACATAAAAGATTCCAAAATGTTTAAGCAACAGCCTCATCAGCTTCTGAGGCATTACGAACTCTCTCCTAAAATGTGTCAAATAATCTGTCACCAACCTCTTTTCGATTGTGAAGCTCAGCAGCTCATGCATCACCGCGACCGCTCTCTTATTGAACTTCAGTGTTCCGGCCTTTAGTTCCCTGGCATCTGCATAAGGCGACAAGTATTCCCGCTTCTGAAAATTCTCTATCTTCCCCTTATATCTGGACAAAACTTGTTTATAATCAGGTGGGAATTTCATTGGGAAAGACAAAGAAAGAAGACCAGCTATGTGATCATCTGGGGCCTGCATACCACCCAGCGCCTTCCTTTCTAACTCTGTCATAGCCCAACTCGATCTCCAATTCACAAGCTCTAAATACTCACTTTCATCATAAGGTTTAAATGGATGAACAACTCTAAAGTACTCAGGAAATCTGTGCACCCAATGGTTCCTAAAATCCATTGGCAACCCCAAATCTCTTCTGAAATGAACAATCTTATCTAAGGCAAGGCGCTTGTCCACGGACATCATCAGCATCCTAGTTACAAGTTCTGCAGCTTTATCACTCTGTTGTTCAATAATAGCCTCCTCTTCTTGGACTAAATCTTCAGCCTCCTTTGTCATACCACACCATAAAATCCCTCTATGATCCTTGTACAGTTCAAAGAGCTTTGGGGACTTCCGTATAAAAGCTGAGATTTTATGGGGCTTCGGGAGGTTTATTTGCCTCCTATATTGATCAAGTTCCCTAATTGATATGATTTTTTGAGGCTCCTGTTTGAGGACTTCAAATATTAATAGGACTTTAGAGAGGATCTTTTGCTTTTCTGTGGCTATTTCAAGGTCATGCACTCGCTTCTTCTTGCTTCTGTCTTGGACTCTTTTACTGGTGATCATTGATCGATGCAATTGCAAGATTGCTGAAGAATCTATGAACAAGAATGCAATTGATGTATTTAGTTCAGCAGAAAAACATCCACGTTTACCAATAAGGTTGAGCATTGTGCCAAACCAGAATAATCAGAGGGGATTCTCCCACAAGACAAAGAGGGTATTGCAACTGCTGTTAGTCCAAATACGAAATAGTGCACTGAGTGATGGATGCACTCGCTTGTCATGCACCTAAGCTCCCCGATCATACACCTTCTGTTCCTGGTCAATGCTTTGCCACAGATAGAAAATGGCCTGAGGCAGCACGATGCGGCATGGCAAGGTTAATCCATTGCAGAAGCCTAAGACTTGTGAAAATAGGCCTCCCAAGTGGAACCAATTTGCCCTAAGTGAGTTCTCAGGCAAAGTACCTGGAGGGAATATAAAAAAAATAACTCTGTTGAGACTGGTAGTTGTGGAACCAACATTACGTACTGCTCTAGTGCCTGACATGACATAATATTGATTAAAGCAAATGAAGAATAATTACCAACGACCACAAGTAACTATTGCAAGTCGATCATATTGCCATAAGATAACACTAAGAATAGATTATTCATTGAGGTAATCTATCATGATTACGAAGAAAAAAAGCTTCTAACTCGTGCAGCAATACTTAAAGCGTATTTTCCAAGTTGTCATCAAACTTTTTTCACTCCTTTAAGATTTGAAATTAACCTAGATGAGAAAACAATGGAAAAATTAACATTTATCCTTGTTGATAAGAAGTATTAGATGTCAAGTGGACTAAGCGTGCAAAACACTTTGCAGACTCAAGTGGTAAACGGATGATTAACTTTGTTAAAAAGCACATGTATTATGAGATAATTTAGAAGTGTGACTGGTTCAAGTTAAGAAGACTACAGGAAGCAAAACATGTGAAATTGAAGCTCACCAATGCAATTTCACACCAACAAACACAACGGATGATGTTGGAACTTTTCTTTTTTTTGAGAAAGCATGATGTTGAAATTTCAAGCTCTGAAAACCCTATCGATGACAGTAAGCTACTAGGTGTCAGTATCTATTGGGCAACTGTTCAACAGTTAAACCATTAAGGAAGTAAAAGAGAGATCTTGTGTGTAAACCAGCGTCACTCTCTAACAAAACCAAAAGAAAGAACAAAAAAGTTCCTGAGGTTAGATGTAAACTAGCGTCACTCTCTAATGCTATGTTGTCGAAATTATTACCTAAAAAACTTCCAAAAGCAAAAACGTAACCAAATACTCTAAAGCTAATGGAATGCGTTTTCAGAAAATCGATACCTAAACATGAAAAATGACAAATATTGAGCACGAAAGAATATAAATAAATAAAAGAAAGAAGCAAACAAGCTGGATACAACATTATTATTGTACTTTTCATTCTACTTAGTCATTCTATTAATCGATAAGAATTGTCTCCTATCTACTTTTATTAGTTGAATTTTCGATTTTCTTAAAGGAAAAATAGTCCGTCTCTCACTTTTTAATCAAACAACTAAAACAACACAATATTCTAAAATCTTCTTTTGAATTCTTGCATATGTGAAATGGAATAAGAAATATAGATTATGCCACAAAAGAAAGAAAGATAGTGATTAGATAGCGAGCAAATCCAATTGAGGCAAAAGGTCGAACACCTAGAAGGCAGTTAATGAAACCAAGGGGCAAGGGTATCCTCGAAATACTCCAAAAATAGACAGGTAAATGCTTGTAAATTTAGTAAGTAAAATCAACAACAACAACTACCCAGTAAAATCCCACAGAGAGGATTCTGGGAAGAGTTGTGTACGCAGACCTTACCCCTACCCTGATAGGCAGAGAGGCTATTTTCGATAGACCCTCGGCTCAGAAAGACGAAAATAAAAAACAAGAAACAAGAAAAGACAATTCATTAGTAACTCCAGTATAAACTGTAATAGTAACAGAAGCATAACAACCAAAAGATGAATTACATGCAATAACAGTAACCAGAACATAAGGTCCGGGGCTAAGACAAACAACAAGGATAGCGTGGATTCAACATAAACTGCAAACCATCTTAGATCGACCCTAAACAACCCCACCTCACCCCCGGTAAGAAGTAAGGGAAGCTCTACCACCCCCTAACCTACAACCTTAATGCTTGACCTCCAGTCCAGACCTTCCTGTCAAGGGCCATGTCCTCGGAAATCTACAGTCGTACCATATCCTGCCTGATCACCACCCCCAATACTTCTTAGGCCTCCCTCTACCTCTTCTCGTACCCACCATGACCAACCACTCACACCTCCTCACCGGGGCATCAAGGTTTCTCCTCTGCACGTGCCCAAACCAACTGAGCCTCGCTTCCCGCATCTTGTCATCCACGGGAGCTACGCCCACCTTCTTCCGAATATCTTCATTCCTATCCTTGTCTATCCTAGTGTGCACGCACATCCACCTCAGCATCCGCATCTCTGCTATCTTCATCCTCTGGATATGCGAGTTCTTAACCGGCCAATACTCTGCTCCATACATCATGGTCGGTCTAACCACAGCTCTATAAAACTTACCTTTGAGTATCGGTGGCACTTTCTTGTCACACAAGACTCCAGATGCAAGCCACCATTTCATTCATCCCGCCCCTATACGGTGAGTGACGTCCTCGTCGATCTCTCTGTCCCCCTGGATCATCGACTCAAGGTACTTGAAGCTATCTCTCTTGGGGATGACCTGAGATCCGAGCCTCACGTCCCTGCCTACTTCCCAAGACTTGGCGTTAAAACTTGCACTCCAGGTACTCTGTCTTAGACCTGCTCAATTTGAAACCCTTAGACTCGAGAATCTGTCTACAAACCTCCAATCTCTCGTTAACACCGACCCTCGTCTCATCAATTAGAACTATGTCATCAGCAAATAACATACACCATGGCACATCCCCTTGAATATGGTGTGTCAATGCATCCATCACCAAGGCAAATAAGAACGGGCTAAGCGCAGAGCCTTGGTGTAATCCCATAACAAACCGGGAAATGCTCCGAGTCGCCTCCCACAGTCCTAACCTTAGTCTTAGCTTCATCATACATGTCCTTGTCGCTCTTATGTAGGCTACCGGCACGCCCTTTGCCTCGAGACATCTCCAGAGCACCTCCCTAGGAACCTTGTCATACGCTTTCTCCAAGTCAATAAACACTATGTGCAGATCCTTCTTCTTATTCTTGTACTGTTCCACCAACCTCCTAATAAGTTGGATAGCTTCCATAGTGGAGCGGCCCGGCATAAACCCAAACTGATTGTCAGATATAGACGTCGTCTTCCTCAACCTCACATCCACAACCCTCTCCCAAACTTTCATGGTATGGCTAAGTAACTTGATACCCCTATAATTGTTACTAACACTGGATATCACCTTTGTTCTTGTAACAATGGTACCACTGCACTGAAAAGAAATCCATGCTAACTGAGCAGTGTAGGGATGTTTAAGTGGAATGAAGTGACCATACTTGCTTAGCTTGCCTACTACTACTAGGATTACTTCACATCCATTTGACTTTGGCATACCATCAATGAAGTCCATGTTGATCTGTGACCAAACTACATCTGGTATAGGTAGTGGTTGCAATAGGCCTAAATAAGCAGCTAAGTCTGAATTGTTCCTTTGACAGACATCACATTTCTGGACAAATTCCTTTATGTATTTCCTCATATTCTTCCAAGTAAAACTCACCAGCCTCTTTAGAGTAGCTTCAACAACTGAATGACCACCTTGAGGACCAACATGCCATGCTGTCATGATTGCCCTTCTCAGTTCTGGAACTTTCCCAATCACCAATCTGCCCTTCCTCCTTACTTGGTCTTCGGTCCAAGTGAACTGCTTATGAGCAGCAGGGTTATGTTGAAGTTCTATAATATGTTGCTTAAGCTCAGAATCTGAATTCCAACTGGATACTATGTTTTCGAATAGATCAGTGTCATGAGGTGATAGCATTAGAGCTAATAGTTCAGCACCAGTGACCCTCGAAAGAGAATCAGTTACTTTGTTTTCCACTCCCTTCTTGTATTCTATAGAGTAGTCAAAAGGCATAAATTTTGTTAACCATAGCAGTTGAGAATTAGTGTGGAGTTTCTGCTCCATAAGGAACTTCAGAGCCTTCTGATCAGTCCTTATGATAAACTTTTGTCCCAGCATTTAGAAACTGCATGAACAACAGCCAATAGCTCCCTATCATAGACAGATAAGGTAGCATATCTAGGTGACAAAGCTTTGCTAATAAAAGGCTATTGGACGCCCTTCTTGCATGACTATTGTCCATATCCCAAAGCCACTTGCATCAGTCTCCACAATGAATGTCTTGTTGGCATCAGGTAAAGCTAAAACATGAGCCTGAGTAAGCGCCTCCTTTAGTTCTGCAAAGGCTGCATCTGCTGCCGGTGACCATTTGAAATTGTTCCTCTTGGTCAATTCAGTTAATGGTTTGCAAATAACACCAAAGTCTTTGATAAACCTCCTGTAGTAGCCAGCTAGGCCTAAGAACCCTCTCAATTGTTTGAGAGTGGTTGGTGAAGGCCAATTCCTCACAGCTTTTATTTTATGGGGATCAGTAGACTCCTTCTGCTTTAATAAAGTGGCCTAGATATTCAATTTGGTGGATTCCAAAGATACACTTGCTCCTCTTAGCAAACAATTGATGCTTCATAATCTCCACAAAGACGGGCCTTAAGTGAATCAAATGATCTTCCATAGTACGGTTGTAGATTAGGATATCATCAAAGAAAACCAACACATGTTTCTTAAGAAACTTGTGAAAAATAGAGATCATTAATCCTTAGAAGGTTGCAGGAGCATTTGAGAGGCCAAAAGGCATAACCAGGTACTCAAAATGACCTGAGTTCTGAAAGCAGTTTTAGGCACATCCTCCTTTGCCATTCTAAGTTGATGGTAGTCTGAACATAAGTCTATCTTAGAAAAGATTCTGGATCCTCCTGATTCTTCTAACAATTCTTCCTCAATTGGGATGGAAAAATTTCTTTAATTTCAGAGTTGCCACTTGGAATAATTTATGGTGTTCCAAGTCATCCGGTTTATTTTAAATCCCAAATCGAGGAAATTTGACTTTGTTTAAAAGTCCGCGAAACCAGAAGACTGGATAAGAAATTCTGTTAACACGGGAGAAGGTGCTAGGCACTTCCTACTTCCGTGGTTTTAGGACGGTCGCTTTCAATCATACATGGCCTAATTAAATTGTTTAATTACATATTTTAGAACCTATGTATATTTTAACTTTTACTGCTTCTAATTACTCGATTATTCGTGATAATGGAATTATCTTGATACGAGTCACGCGCACGTGTACTCTTTTTGTTTGGTGTACGAAAGTTATGTCACGTGTACGTGTACACAACTAATAACACTTTATTATTAATATTGTTTTACCCAAAGTTGCGCGAACGCATATTTCGGTTTCAATTTTGAAAATCATAATCATGTCACACGAACGTGTACACAATTAAGATAGTAGATTACATGCGCGCCTAAAGCATTTCTATGAATATCCAAAGGGTTAATTAATGGGAGAATTGCACCTAAGTACAACTCATACACACATATTGCAATTGAGTAGCTCAGTTATAACTTTGCAAATCTATAGCCCAAAGACAATAGGCTCAAATCTGAAAAACCCAGTATTTTTTTACGCAACCGGCAATTCTTGAGGTTAATGCTATTCAACATTCCTATTGTTGAGGAGAGCTTCCGTATTTATCTTCTACCAAAATCAGTGTTTTACTATTAACTTTATGAGATAATTAATAAAAATATATTTAAATATAAAAAGCGTAAGAAAAAATAAAAGAATTGGTAGATTTTTTCTCTTTATCAGAGACAGAAAATTTGTTGGATTTCAATTAAATAGTTATTAAATATATAGTATATGAATATAAAAGTAGAAGAACAAAGAATAAGTTAACTCAAAATAGAGAACAGGGAATTTTTTTTTTCCTTCAATGGTGCCACTAATAGAGTTTAACCCTAAACAAAGAATAAGTTAAAAACAAACAAAGGAGGTTGTCCAGCTCGAGAAAAGGTAAGAAAACATACAAAAATTTAATTTCGCCTTTCTACATTCTTATACACTGGTATATACATAATTATACAATATTATACACACTTATACATATTTATTGACTTGGTATAATAGTGTATAAGAGATGTTTACATACCCATATATACTATTATACAATATTATACATTGTTATACAATTGAATCCTATCAATGGAGCTTCACATGTTTTCTTCTTCTTTCTTGAGCCTTTACTGAAATTTGCCTTAAATCTAGTTCAAATCTGCTCTAAATCACTTCAACTTTAAGCTTTGAACTCCTCTTGATGTTTCCAATCAATTAGAACAACATCCAATCATGTTTTCAAGCAAACCCAATAACACCCATTTCAAAATTAATCTCTAATCTTAGATCTAAGTGTGCTTTCAAACCCAAAATCTCAGATATGGTTCAAACTTAAGCTTCACCCTTCAATGGAGTTATTTTCTAATCAATCAAATTTTAAATTTGAGAAACTTGAGCTCCAATAATGGAGGTTTTATGATTATATACACTTGAACGAAGAGAATACTAAACCTAGTAGGAAGGATGAAGCAAATTTGTAACTGAACAACTTCAAATCTTATTCAAAGATCAGCTTTGCTGTTGGAGTTGAAGTGCGCTTATATGATAAGGCAGAATACACATAAAAGAGAGATATTAAGAAGTTTATGTGTGTTATGGACTGTGGAGGAATTGAGTTTTTAATAATGGGCTAAATGATGAAAAGATTCTTTCAGGTTATGTACAACCCGGGCCAAACAGTGTAAGAACTTCAAACTTGAGCCATTTTCAGTTAGGCTGTTGGGCCAAGTGATATTGGACGTCCTAAGAAACACGATTAATTGCGAAGGTTCTAATTAAGGAAATTCACTGAAAAACTTAGGGGTGATTCCAGTTAGCTCTATCCAACCCCCACAATCCCATAACATTACAATCTGCTTATACCCTACAACATTTAATTTCTTACAAGCAAACACATGGCCCATTATTGCTAATCCCCTAATTAATCAATTAATCTTTGCAATTTTCATAATTAACAAGAAGATGCAGTAACAAACATGAGACAAACCAAGTGAAAATTCTAATGCAAAACATTTAGCATTCTTCATTTTTTATAGTTTGGGGTTAAAAGAATTAAAATTAGCGAAAATTTCACATAAGAACAACTAGGATCCCTATGTTTCAATTTTATAGCCCATATTTCAATTTACAACCAACTAACCCAAAAATAATAGGCTAAGATTCGACATCCAACTCCAATAGGTTCTCAAAATTATTATTTAATTTTAAAAAAAGATTGCTCAAGCTTTTAAGTTAATTTTTGAATCAGTAACTGTAACCCAAATATTAGTTCAACAAACCAAAACCATTTGGATGGCGAAAATTAGATTTTTAACAAGCTTAAATATATGGATTTAGATTCCGAATTTAATTTTGTAAGAAATTTGGAGTGTGTATCATCTAGAATTGTTAAAAATAGAATAAGGAGGTTGTATATAAAATTTGAAGTCATTTAATGGAGATTTGGACTGATTTTGAACAAGAATTGCAACTGAAAATTATGAAAGAAGTTTGTCTACAGACGCTTGTATAAATGTGGACAAAAGTGTATAATAGTGTATAAGATGTGTTTAATACACTCATATACACTATTATACAAGATTATACATAATTATATAAAAAATGCTTCGTCTTCTTCATAGCGTTTTTCTGAAATTTAACTCAAATCTTGCTCAAAACTACTCCAAACCGCTTCAAATTTAAATTTTGAACCCCTTTTGATATTTTCAATCAATTGGAACAACATCCAATCCAAACAACTAACAAACTCAAAAAATCTTATTTTTGAAAGCCATGCTTTGAATGGCCTTCAACGGTGGAATATTAAATCTTCAATTTTCTTACATTGCAACCAGGCGACCCAGGGAAGAAGGGTAATGGCGGACGACCCGTTGAAACATATGTAGAAGATGTGAGAAGAAAAAAGAGTGAAAGCAATGTTTGCAAGAACATAGATTTAACTCTATCGCTTTTAAAAGTATTGGTTGTAAGAAAACATATTTTGAATTTGCTAGTGCTTTCAAAATATGTACAATATGGGCTAGATTGGATAAAACTTAAAAATATAGGCCATTTTTTTGTTATGGTGTGAAGCCAGCGTATTTTCTTGTAATTCTTTCTTAAAATGAAGCACTTACATCCTTAACAACAAAGTTAACAGAACACAAAAATATTCCGCCAGACAATACAACGAAATTTACTAGCACGGAAAATTCAAACGGCACAACCATAACAGATTATAGAATATTTAACCAAGCATGATCTTCCGAACAAAATGGTAAAGAAGAAAACAAACAGACCTTTGAAACCTTTCAATATATTAAAGATCTTCCAACTGGTTTAGAAGAGCCCGAAACTGTAGTTGAAAACGAACAGACCCGTCACCCATAAACCACGACAGAAATCTCAAACCGGCGACGACCTTGACGGAACCGCGAATCTCGCCGGGAACCTCAAGACTACGATCTCAACTCCGTTGGTTCAACACTGCAGCTGCTGATGCACCACCAACGTGTGCTAAAGCAGTAGAAGCAGTAGGTATCGAGAGAAAAGGAGAAGCCAGTAGAAGCTCGGATGAGTGAAAGGATAGACGAAGCTTGAAAATCTGGTGCGTGGCTGATTTCCGGCGTTCTTTGTGTGTGTGTCTGTTTATATGGGTGTGTGTTGCGGCTGAAGGTTCCGAAAATGAGAGGGGGAAGGGTTCGTTTCTTGTCTTAGAAATTAGGGAATGCTCCTGTTGTTCTAAGGTTGGAGGGATTAAGAGGTTGGGGCTGCCGTTTTTTATTGTTTTTCAGAGGAAGTAATTTTGCGGCTGGTTTCCAGCGGCTGCCGGAAGAATGGAGAAGGGTGGTCTCGCTGGCAGAGGCGAGAAGATGGGGTGGGCGGCTGTTCTGCTCTGCTCGGCGGCGGCTGGGTTTTTGGGGAGGGGTCGCAACATTCGGGTCCACAATAAATTTGTGAGAAAAAAAAAGTCTGCTAACAAAATTTGGATTTTTTATAAATTAAAAAATATAATATTGGGTCCATAAATTTATAATATAAAAAAGAATTTCACATAATTAATGTAAGTTGTTTAAGACACACCGTAAGAATTCTCAGGCAGATGATTGAGGGTGGCGAATTTGGATGGTTGTTCCGCATTGTATGCATGTATTGTATTGTTCTACTAAAATAATGGTTGTTACCGTTATTTCATTAAAATTAATTTTATTATATCGTTAAATTGATTGTTTCAAAATAATGATTAGTCTTTTTTTTGTTTTGAAATAATCGATTTGTTGTGGCGTGATTGTTCTCTATTTTCTTTTCAATTAAGCCTTAACTTATTAGTCCACAATTCTATTTTACCATTTAACTTTTTTTGCTATTTTAACTCCAAATCTCCAACTTATGACCTACTTTGTTTTTTTCCAGAACTTCTATCGCCAACGTTAAAGATGTTTTGCTGCCTTCTATTTTATTTTTTTTCCTAGATTGTTTTTAACTCAATTCTAATTAGTTGTGCTCCTTTGTTTTGCTTTCTTATGTTTCGCTCCTTTGTTCTGCTTTCTTAAGGTGTTGCCTTCTTCTGTTTTGTTTTTTAAAATAAATTTTATGCACAATGTTTTGTAAATTTAATATTTAAACAACTGAAGATACTTTAATAAACTTATCAGTTATAGTACAGTACGATACAATCAAACCAAATAACAAAAATATTATTTAACAATAACAAATAATACAATATATCCAAACATTGTATTCATAAAATTATACGATACAATACAATACATTATAAAACGATGAGGAACAATGATCCAAACAGAGTGTTAGGTTAGAGATTGATAGCCTGTTTGGCCAAGCTAGAGAAATCAGCTTATTTTGAGAAATGCTTTTGAAAAAGGTATTTGTTTGAAGAGAATTGGTTTGTGTTTGGCTAATCAGTGCAAAGCACTATTGAACAATAATTAGTGTTTGGCCAAACTTTTCAGTAAGTGCTTTTAAGTATCAATGTGAATAGATTTACTTAATAGTTAATATTATAAGTAAATAAATAATCTCAAAATTTTGTTATTACAAGCAATAATTAAATCTTTTTATTTTATTTAAGTAAAATAAGAAAATAAAATAAAAAAGTACTTAATTCTTTTAATATAAGTTAAATATATTAAAAATCATTCAACAAATATAAAAGCATTTACCCCTAAAGTCACTATATGTTAGAAAGTTATAATAAAAATAAGAAGAAATACTTATACATTAATATCCTAAGTATTAGGTTTAACGGTTATTTTTGTATATAATATATTTTATTAAAGGTATTTTTGGTAAGAAAGTCAAAACTGTTTCTGCTATTGGGAAGAAGCTACTTTTTTCTCCTTCTCATAAATTGCTTCTGCTTCTTCCCAAAAATACTTTTTTCCCTAAAAAGTTTGGCCAAACACCTCAAGTTATGGCGAAAAAGTACTTTTGGAAAGAAAAAAGAAAATATTTTTAACCTCTTGAGAAGCTTGGCCAAACAGGCCATGAGAGTGTCATCTTAAAGTATTATGCTTTGAGAGTTGAAAGAAAAATCGGATGGGTCCAATGAATTTTTGGACGTGGGTCGCAGGTCTATGGGATATTTCGGCTAAGGAGAATTGGGCTGGTCCAAAATTGCTTAAGAAAATTCGAAATAGGTCTAATTTTGGAGTTGTTCAAACTCTTTTAGCTAAAATCCCAAATCTTCTTCTGAAATAGTATAATGTATTTATAAAATATAAAAATCATTCTTAATTAATTAGCATATACTACTAAAATAAAACTAGATATTAAAAGTGAAACTATTTTTGTATTTTTCAAAAATTAAATTAAAATGAGGCTAAATCAATATCACTATAAAATACTAACTACTCAAATAATACAAATAAGATAGAGTGAAACTAGTTTTTGCGGTTTTCAATTTTTATGCTTTAAGAACTAGAATTAAAATTAATAATAGAGCGAAATCCCATAGAAATATACACAAAGAAATATCCTAAAAATGCTTAAACTACTAAAGATAATTTAATGTGCGGATCAAATATTACGTGCTTACAAATATTGTATGTTTTATTCAAGTGTTGTTGTGTAATATTTTGGTATATTATGGGTATTAAGTATGTATAAACGTTTATATTTAATATGTCATATTTTAAAATTCTACAAAATATTTGGGAAAAATATGTAAAATGATTACAGATCAGAAAGAAATGTTATATACTTGAATCCACTTGGTCGTTTGGTTGGTGATAATATTCTGTATATTGCACCAAATTATATATCACTAAAGAAAAAAGTATTACAAAAAAATTGTTTAACTCTTGCGGTGGCCATATGTTAAAAGAGTGAGGTGAGATGTGCCAAAGACTGTGAGAAAGCAACAGTAGTATTTTCAAAAAAACAATGTTAAATTGACAAGAGATGGGAAGAATTTCCACCGAAATCAGGGAAGACATGAAACTTCTCATTATGAGAGAGAAAAAGAAAAAAGTTACAAGAATTTAAACATAACCCCTTGTTTTGGGTAAGAGTTAGATAGTAAATAAGTTATTAATTAAATACACTCCATCAGTTTCAATTCATCTGAAATTATTTGACTGGATACAGAGTTTAAGAAAAAAGAGAAAACTTTTGAACTTGTGTAAAATAAAGTACAAATACTTTGTGTGGCTATAAATTATTATATAAAGGTAAATTATTTTTAATAAAGGAAAGAAATCATTCTTTTTTATACAGACTAAAAAGAAAATAGGTTCACATAAATTAAAACGGAAGAAGTAATATTTTATTTATATATGCTATATTCATATTAAAATCTGTTACTATTGGAATAATCCAAATATGCTAACATTAATATAAAGACTATATTATAGGAGTTGTACGGTGTAAAAAACTCAATTTATTTAACAATTTCAACTCACGTTCAAAGTGGCTTTCCGGCCATTATTTTTCTATAAAACATATGTATGAACTTGAGAGACTTTTGGAATAAAAAAAATAAAAGATAAATAGTACTTTCGCTAAGTTGAGTAACCACCTCGGAAATTAATTCATTGTCTACTTGTATCATTGTTGAATTATCTTTGCTTGATTTTTACGTCGTTGGATTGTTTTCAATATTCTACAACTCCAACCCTTTGAATCGAGCTTGTCCTTTATTTGACTCAAAAGTTGCTAAACACTTTTTAAGCAAATCAATCAAAAGAGATGAAGGAGTAAATCGTAATCGAAAATAATAAATCCTAGGATGATCTTGATAATCGATTTTGCTATAAGAGTATAAGTGAGAGAGAGAGGAGAGGATATTAGAGAGACAAGAGAAAGAATTTGTATACTCATAAAGATCTGCCTCTTACAAAGCTTAGATCCCCCTTTATATACTAGGGGATCCCCTTCTTTATCTTAAAGGGTGAAACCTAAAAAATACATGCTATCAAGGGGTCCATGGGGTTATGACGATGTTTCACCTATTGTACCCAAGTCCCCCCCCCCCCCTCAAAGCTCGCATATGTCCAGCGGTCGGTCGTGCTACTCTAAGGACGTAGTCGATTAAATTCGAACTCATACAGTTAGTCCCTCCGCTCGTTGGGGTCACAACGAGATGCGTTCTCGACGGACAAAATTGATGCCTCCGTTCAGGGAGAGTTTGACTTGCCAAAGGGTTGTGACCAGTGGGGGACAGTAATCATGACTGTTAGAGTGTCAAAATGAAGTGCCTTTCTTTGAATGACGTCAGCGTTCGCATGCGTCATCATCGCGCGTATTCTCGAGGCAGGGGAACAGATGCTTTGGTGCTTGGTTTCCCGTGCTGATTTGAAGTCTACCGCCTCGATTCTGGCGCTACCCACCCCTATAAATAGGGGAAGGTTTAACTTGATTCGAACTTTGGTCATTTGCAAGAGTGTTCTAACCCTTCAGTTTCTATCTTCACAGTTCGAGTACTTTTTCCTTTGATCAAAAATCCCCTTCTTCTCCGTTGTGCTATGTGCAACTCTTTCCCTAGCCGAAATCATGTCTAAACCTCACCGAGACGATGAGACGATTCCGGCGGCCGCTCCATCGAATGTGCCACCGCCTTCCGATGGCGGAGAGATAGAGGGAGAAGAGGACATCAATCCTCTTACGGTGGAGGCGCTGTTACCAAAGCGTCATTTATCTCAAAGTGATTTCAATAAGGACTCTCCCACTCCGGCTTTGGTGCTTTCCCAGTCGCGGCAAAAATATTTAGATGATCTCCGTATTAAGTACGGCATACCTGCCCATGTTGAGATGATCCCAGCGGGAAAAGATTACGTAGACGTTCACAGGATAGGGTACTGTGCCTTTTACGAATACCCCTTCTTGATTGGCTATGGCTTGCCTATTTTTCCTTTGGCGGAGGAGCTTTGCCGATTTTATAACGTATGCCCAGCTTAACTCACGCCATATACCCTAAAGGTGCTCCTTCTACTCACCAAGTATACAGAGTTGGCTGGATGTGAGGTCTCGGTTCATCACCTCTTACATTTGTTCAATGCCAGCTATTTAAGAGGGACCATGGTGCATTTGAGAAGCCGTGGTGTGAAAGGATTGGTGACCGAAACTGACAACCGAGCGAGCCGTGGGTTCTGGCGTAAATATTTTTTCATTAGGACCGAGCACGTGGTCTCTAACCCTATCGGGTTCCCAGAGAGGTGGAATTCGACACGTAAGTACTACAATTGGTTAAGTTCCTTATTACTTGCTACTGTCGCAATTCTAACTCTTGTATTGTAGCCATGGCTCGTCCTCCCCAACTAATCGTCGGTCTCAGGAGGTGGGTTGTTGGCTTGCTACCCCATGCGGAAGAGACCCGCACGTGGCCTGTCTTAATGCAGCGCTACAGCCCCAAAGTTGTCTCAGGTAGACTTCTAATTTTTGTCTTGTAAATTTTACAAACCTACTCACTTGTTTATCTTTACGACAACAAGTCGAGGAGCTTCCAGGAAGAGGGCGCCCGTCCCTATTTCCACGTAATCCAGCGTTACCTCGGATGCTCGCGATATATTATGTGAGTCTATCTGAGGGGGTCTCCCTCTAGTTTCTTTCTAGGGGGCCACGTCCACAATTACGGTTATGGAGGAGTCGGCATCATTACCACCGACCCCGCAACCCGTGGATGAGTCTTCTAATGGTGAGGAGTTGTTAGAGAGAAAGAGGAGGAGGTTAGAAATGGGTAAGGCGGTGGCCACCGAGGCTGACGGGAGTGGGTACCTCGAACGGCGCCCAGACCTGTATTCATAGCCGATGCCATTCTGTCTGGGAGGTTGGCTCAACAGAGGAGTGTCACTCCTGGTACTAGTTCGGTACGTGCCGTAGAGGGGGGGGGGTCATCGATTAACATCGGAGGACCTGGCAAGGAAGCAAAGGAATCAGATTCTGACGTCACCCAGGAAGATATAAATGAGTTTGTGGGTGGGTGGTCACACCCACGTGTGGGTCCGACCATCGCATTATCATTCCGGGGGCTTACAACTTGCTGCTAAATAGCGAGCAGGCTACATCGGCCCTTACACCGCTATGTGCCGCCCCGCAGAGCGAGACGCTCGACATCGTGAACGGCGTAGAACTGTCACGAAGGGTTGATGGCATGGCCTTACAGGTACTATTTATTCTCTCTTTTACGTATCATAAGATTGATATGCGGCGTGCTTATTTATGTTTTTCTTTTCAGACCCTCATTTTGGAAGTGGAGAGGCGGCGCCATGAGTAGAGAAGGATGGCTCTCTACAAAACGATACTGAAGAAGTATCGAAAATATCACTCTAATCATCAAGCGGTGGTCGAACTCTACCAACAGGACCCCGAGTTTCGGGTGTTTCGCGAGGGGCTTGAGCAGAGGCAGGCCCAGTTAGAGTGCAGGGGGCTGAGCTGGAAGAGACGAACAGCGAGCTGATGAGAGCCGTGGCCCGTAACAGCGAGTTGGAGGCTCTCCTTAGGGCGAAAGATGATGAGCTCGAGCTGAGTCGAAGGGTGGCGGCGTAGAATGTCGACCTTCATCGGAAAGTAGCATACTTGACCGCCGAGCTTGATGCCAGGATGGCAGAAATTAGCAGACTTAGGAGGGAGCTAAGTGCTAGTGCTGGTAGAGAGACTGAATTACAAATATATGATGCTCCCCCACGGTCAGAGGAAGTGGGTCACCCTTCTCACCCATCTTCGTCTCGTCCTTCGTCTGGTCAGAGTACGCATCACAGTGCATATGAGATGTGGGTCTTTGCGGAGGCCCAACTTGATGTGTATAGGACACTTCGTACTGAGGGTCGGGCGACGGAGGATGAGGTTTGGGCAAGGCGAAGCGAGGCTCCCACTGCTCGTGAAACATATGGATACTACCTTAATTCTCCTGATGGGGAGGGTTCCACTTTCGAGGACATCGATCGCCTCAACTCGGATTCTTGGTATAATGATGTTTATCGCCCAGGAGGCGATGAGTAGCCACAAACTTGTATACTTGTATATATTTTTTGGTTTTGTGGAATGTACTGGGGCCCATCCACGGGGGCGAATGTAAATATTTTGTGTTGTAATATAAACTTTGCTTTTATTGCTTCGTCTATTTGTTGCTTTTCCCTACTAGGGTTTTCTTTTTATAATACTTAGCCTCTGTAGAGGTTGCTTTTGTTATTCGTTAAAAAAGGTCGTCGTGGTTCGAGCGAGGCCGAACCAATGTTGAGGGCCTTAGCCATTAGGATGTTGCTTTGACCATCGTCGAAGTAATCTGTCGTGGTTCGAAAGAGGTCGAATCCAATATTGATGGCCTTAGCTATTAGGATGTTGCTTCAACTATCGTCGAAGTAATCTGTGTCGTGGGTTGAGTGAGGTCGAACCCGATATCTATGGCCTTAGCCATTAGGACGTTGCTTCGACTGTCGTCGAAGTAATCTGTCGTGGTTCAAACGAGGTCGAATCTGATGTCGATGGCCTTAGCAATTAGGACATTGCTTCGATTGTTGTCAAAGTAATCTGCGTTGTGGGTCGAGTGAGGTCGAACCCGATATCGATGGCCTTAGCCATTAGGACATTGCTTCGACTGTCATCGAAGTAACCTGTCATGGTTTGAACGAGGTTGAATCCGATGTCGATGGCCTTAGCAATTAGGACGTTGCTTCGACTATCGTCGAAGTAATCTGTCGTGGTTTGAACGATGTCGAATCCGATGTCGATGGCCTTAGCCATTAGGACGTTGCTTCGACTGTCCTCGAAGTAATCTGCATCGTGGGTCGAAAGAGGTCGAACCCAATGTTGATGGCCTTAGAAATTAGGATGTTGCTTCAACTGTCGTCGAAGTAATTTGTCATGGTTCGAACAAGTCGAATCCGATGTCGATAGCCTTAGCCATTAGGATGTTGCTTCGACTGTCGTCGAAATAATCTGTGTCGTGGGTCGAGTGAGGTCGAATCTGATGTCGATGGCCTTAGCCATTAGGACATTGCTTCAACTGTCGTCAAAGTAATCTATGTTGTGGGTCGAGTGAGGTTGAACCCGATGTCGATGGCCGTAGCCATTAGGATGTTGCTTCGACTGTTGTCGAAGTAATTTGTCGTGGTTAGAACGAGGTCGAATCCGATGTCGATGGCCTTAGCCATTAGGATGTTGCTTCGATTGTCGTCGAAGTAATCTGCGTCGTGGGTCGAGTGAGGTCAAACTCGATGTCGATAGCATTAGCCATTAGGACGTTGCTTCGACTATTGTTGAAGTAATCTGTATCGTGGGTTGAGTGAGGTCGAACCCGATGTCGATGGCCTTAGCCATTAGGATGTTGCTTCGATTGTCGTCGAAGTAATCTGTCGTGGTTCGAACAAGGTCAAATCCGATGTTGATGGCCTTAGCCATTAGGACGTTGCTTCGACTGTCGTCGAAGTAATCTGCATTGTGGGTCGAACGAGGTCGAATCCGATGTCGATGGCCTTAGCCGTTAAGACGTTGCTTCGACTGTCATCGAAGTAATATTCGTCGTGGGTCGAGTGAGGTCGAACCCAATGTCGATGGCCTTATCCATTAGGACGTTGCTTCAACTGTCGTCGAAGTAATCTACATCGTGGGTCGAGTAAGGTCGAACTCGATGTCGATGGCCTTAGCCATTAGGACGTTCGTCCAGTGGAGACTCCCACTCGTAGAATGCAGATCGACTTTTTTTCGTGTAATGGAGATTTCTGTTCATTCAAATGGAGAACTCTGTTCATACAATGGATATTTTTGTTCATTCAATGGAGAATTATGTTCATAGAACGGAGAATTTTTTTCATACAATGGAGAATAACTAGTGTAGTCCCTTCATTATATTGGCCTACAGACCGTGTCAACTGGCCTATGTGATGAATCCCCCCCCCCTGATGTCACCGGGTATCCCCTTCGCCGCCTCGTTAAAAACCTCCCCGAGAAAACCCGGTTGGGACAAAACTCGGGTCAGGGAAAAAGAGTACGACTTAGGAGATGCCTCTCAGAAGTGGAAATATTTAAGGTGGTCGACGTTCCAATTGTTTTGGAGCAGTTTTCTCCCCATTGTTTCTAGTTGGAACGCTCTTTTGCTCGCGGCTGCTATGATTTTGTATGGTCCGTCCCAGTTGATACCCAAATTTCCCTCACTCGGGTCTTTCGATTCCAATGTTTTGTCTTTGAGGACGTAGTCGCCGACTTTGAGTGATCTCACTTTAGCTTTCTTTTTGTAGTATCTTTCTGCCTACTATTTTTGGGCTATCATTCTTATATGGGCCATGTCTCTTCGTTCTTCGGATTTGTCTAGATCTTGCATAACCTACTTTCGTCGTTGTCTGCCCCATTGTTGCATGAATATCTCAGGCTTGGTTCCCCGACCTCGACGGGTATGACTGCATCGGTCCCATAGACCAGTGAGTACGGCGTTTCTCCCGTGCTGGACTTGGGCGTAGTCCGGTATGCCCATAATACTTCGGGTAGTAATTCAGGCCATAGTCCTTTAGCTTCCTCGAGTTTCTTTTTCAATATTGTTTTGTTGGAGGACTCGACTTGGCCTTTGGCAGCGGAATTGTACGGGGTGGAGAGTATCTGCTTGATGTGCCATTTTTCGAAGAACTCGGTCGTTTTCCTACCAATGAACTGAGGCCCGTTTTCGCAGCTGATTTCTTTGGGGATGCCGAAACGACATATGATATTTTTCCATATAAAGGCGATGACCTCTTGTTCGCGTATTTGTGCGTATACACGTGCTTCTACCCATTTAGAAAAATAGTTAGTTAAAACTAAAAGAAAGCGTACCTTTCCTCGTCGTAATGGTAGAGGGCCAATTATATCCATCCCTCACTTTATTAAGGGCCACGGCGAGGTGACTGAATGAAGGAGCTCTCCCTCCTGGTGTATCATGAGGGCTTACTTTTGGCATTGCTTGCATCTCCGGACATAGTCCGCTGCTTCTTTTTTCATGGTGGGCCAGTAGTAACCGGCGAAGATGAGACATTGGACGAGGGCACGGTTTCCTGTATGGGCGCCACAATGGCCCTCGTGCACCTCTTCTAATACTTGTGTTGTTTGTTGCGGTCTGAGGCACTTAGCGAGGGGACCGCCAAACGTTCGCTTGTAGAGGTCTTGATTTACCAGGCTGTATCGGGCAGCCTGCACCCGAAGTTTCTTGGCCTCTTTTTTGTTGTGTTGGAGGGTTCCATCCTGCAGATAAGATACAAAGCAGTTGCGCCAGGCCCAAGTTAAGCTTAAAGAGAGTAACTCGACGTAGCCGACGGCCGAATGGAGGAGGGTAACCACGTTTTCTTTGTTGATGTTCTTGGTGGCCGCGGCTAGCTTGGCTAGGCCATTTACTTTGACGTTTTGTGCCCTGGGGATTTGTTCGAAGCGACATTCGTCGAACTCCGACATCTGCTTATGGAGTTTTTGATTGGTACTTCTGTAGTCTTTGTTCTTTGATTTGGTAAGTCCTGTTGATTTGATTTACGACGAGTTGAGAGTCGCAGTGGAGGATGAGCCGCCGGGCTCCGTATTTGAGTGCTAATTTCATACCTACAATCACAGCCTCATACTCGGCCTCGTTGTTAGTCATCTCGGAGCATCGTATGGACTGGTGAATTACTTTACCCGTGGGGACTTCGAGGACGAGTCCCAGTCCTGATCTCGAGGCATTTGAGGCACCATCGACATAGACGGTCCAGAGATCAATATGGGCAAAGGTACGAAGGGCCTCTTGTTCCACCTCTGGCAATATCTTCGTACTGAAGTCGGTGACAAAGTCAGCAAGCACCTGCGACTTAATGGCGGTTCTCGAATGATATGTTATATCATGCTCGTTGAGCTCAATGGCCCATTTGGTGAGCCTACCCGAGAGTTCGGGCTTATGTAGGATGCCCCTTAGGGGGAAAGCTGTTATTACTTTTATAGGATGGCATTGAAAATAGGGTCTAAGCTTTCGCGAAGCTACGACCAGTGCCAGAGCCAGTTTTTCGAGGTGTGGGTACCTCGTATTGGCATCTATTAAAGTTTTGCTCATATAATAAATAGGGGATTGAGTACCTTTGTTTTCATGGACCAGGATAGTGCTGACAGCGACTTCGAATACTGCCAGGTACAGTAGTAGACACTCACCTGAGTCTGCTTTGACGAGCAGTGGTGGCGAAGATAGGTATGCTTTTAATTTCCTTAGGGCGTCGATGCACTCCTCGTTCCATTGTAGCCCATGATCCTTTCTCAGTACACTGAAGAACTTATGGCACATGTCCAAAGATCATGAGATGATCCTTGATAGGGCTCTATTCGCCTCGTCAGTTTCTGTACCTACTTTTTGCTATTCAGAACCTCAGGTATTATGTCTATGGCCTTGATCTGATCTGGGTTGACTTCGATACCTCGTTGTGACATGAGAAAGCCTAGAAATTTTCTAGACACCACGCCGAAGGCGCATTTTTTTGGGTTCAATTTCATCCCGTACCGCCTCAGTATCTCGAAGGCTTCTTTCAAATGATTGATATGGTCTTCCTTTTTTGCTGATTTTACTAGCATGTCATCGATATACACCTCCATTGTCTTGCTGAGCTGTTCCTCGAACATTTTGGTAACTAACCTTTGGTATGTGGCTCTTGCGTTTTTAAGTCCGAAGGGCATCACTTTATAATAGTACGTCTCTTGATGGGTGATGAAAGTTGTCTTTTCTTGATCCTCTTCGGCTATTAGGATTTGGTTGTAGCCGGAGTAGGCATCCAAGAAACTTAACAGTTCGTGCCCTACTATTGTGTCGATCAGCTGGTCGATATGTGGAAATGGGAAGGAATCTTTCGGGCATGCCTTGTTCAAATCGGTGAAGTCTACGCACATTCTCCATTTTTCGTTTTTCTTTTTAACCATGACCACATTGGCGACCCACTGGGGATATTTCGATTCTCTGATGGAACCGTTGGCTAGCAGCTTGTCTACTTCTTCACTGGCTGCTTCGTTGATTGCCCTCGTCTACCGTACGGGCGGGTAAAGTGGATCGACATTCAGCTTATGAGTGGAGATGTCTCTCGGGATCCCCGACATATCTAAGTGAGAGAATGCAAATAGGTTTGCATGGTTAGTTAAAAAGTCATGGTACTTACCTGGGTCGAAGAGGTTGTGTCCGATATAGGCTTTCTTTGTGTTGTCAGTATCATCTAGTTGGACCGGGTCGAGGTTCTCGACAGTTGCTTTGCAAGCTTCTACAACATCTGGGTCCCTAATGACCTCTGCTGGTGGGTTGATTTTAGTTCCTGACATGGCTGATTTCTATGCTTCCGCGCTCGCTCCCTTCAATTGATTGGTATGCATACAGTCTTGGGCGATCTGGTAGCATTCCTGGGCGGTACGTAGCTCGCCTCAAATGTTGAATATCCCCCATGGGGTGGTAAATTTGATTACTTGATAGAAGCTCGAGGGAACGGCTCGCATGGCATGTATCCACGGACGTCCTATAATGGCGTTATAAGTCGTGTCCTGATTCATGACGTGGAATGTGGTTTCCAGCGTGAATCCCCCTGCCCAGATTGGCAGTGATATTTCTCCAAAGTCTCCACTGCATTGTTAAAACCCGTTAGTGTTATGCAACGCGGTACTATCTTATCTTCGAGCCTCATTTGTATGAGGACTCTTGGGTGGATAATACACGCGCCGCTTCCGTCGTCTATCATGATTCTTTTCACATCAGTGTCAACAATGCATAAAGTTATAACTAAAGCATCGTAATGAGGGAAATACAAACCGTCGGTATCATACTTATTGAAGGTGATAATGTCTTCGAAGTCGTCATACCGTTCATGAGCGATTGTGCGCTTTAACTTGTGTGTGATGGTGAACTTCACATGATTGATTGATGCATCATCGCCGCCACCGATAATCATCTGTATGATGCGTGCCGGAGAAGGTGGTTTTGGCGGTCCTTGGGATTTATCGCGTCCTCTGGCAAAATTAATCCTTACTTTATCGCTGAGCAGTTCTTTCAAGTATCCCTGGTTCAGCATTCTGACCACCTCTTGTCGTAAACCTATGCAATCTTCGGTCTTGCGTCCTCTATCCTGACGAAATTCGCATAGGACGTTCGACCTCCTTGCACTAGGGTTTGATTTCATTTTTTGGGGCCACTGCACCTTCGTGCCCAACTTCTCTAGAGCGTACACTATTTCAAAAGGGGAGACACAAAAGTTATGAGCAGATAATAACGGTGGCATACCTCTTTCTTTTCGGAGTGGGGTGACATGTCGTGATACTACATCTAGATGCCTCGGAGGGGGTGGATTGGGTGTTCTAATATAGGGTTGATGTCTTTCTCTGTTGAAGCGTAGGGTTGGTTCCCTTTGCCTATCGTTGCGGCGGTCCCTCCTTACCTCAGATTGTACTGATGTTAGTCATTGGATTGGACCGTTAAGATCATCTTCATCCGCTCTTACTTCGGCGCAATAGGCATTATGAATCTCTTCCCATATGGTGGAGGGATACTTTATGAGTCTGTTGAGCAACTTCTTGGTTGCTTTTGATCTGTTTCTGTTCAACACGTTTTGGAAAGTTGCGACCGCCATTCCCTCTGATACATTTGGCAGTCCCATTCTTACCATGTTGAATCGGGCCAGGAAGTCCCGGAGTCTTTCGCCTGTCATTTGTCTGATGGTGAAGATATCACTGACCCTTGCTTCGGCCTTCTTTGCTCCTGCATGAGCGATGGCGAATTTATCCGCCATCTCCTCGAATGTTGATATCGATCGACCTGGTAGTTGAGAGTACCATGTTAATGCCCCTCCTATCAAAGTTTCACCAAACTTTTTCAACAACACTAATGGCACTTGTTCTTTCATAAGTAGTTTCCTTTTACAGCGGTTACATAATAGACCAGATGGTCTTCCGGATATGTGGTCCCGTCATATATCTTCAAGTACTGTGGCATTTTGAAGGGTTTTGGGATTGGGTGATGAGCGGCTTCCTCACTGTATGGTTGCTTGACGAATCTTCCCACGTCGCATTTTGGTAATAACTTAGGGGCGCCAGGTATCTTGTCAACCCTTTCTTGGTGCTCCTTCATTTGATCACGAAGCACCTTACTCTCGTTCTCCATTTCTTCCATTTTCTTGAGGATTGTGGCAAGCACACCATCGCTTGTGTTGATAGCGGTACGGGTGTTGCTCGTTCGTACAGCGCTTGGTTCACCAGCGGCAGCGGTGATTTCTGCCATTGGCGAACCTTCGGCATTTCCTTGAGGGGGTTTCTTGAGCATGTTTCTTAGAGTGCTCGTCAACCATTCTTCTAGCAGCCTTTTGACTACTGGGGGTATTTTCTTTGCCACGGACGTAAAAGCCCATCTTTCACGCAAGATCGTTAGATCTTCGAGTGAAGAGGGTGAGATCTCCCCCTCCGTTGCACTACCTGGTGTTACATTCACGGTATTTTTCCTACCGGCTTCGTTGAGGGAGTCTATGAGATTATTTGAGACGTCTGCTATCATCTTCAATCTTGCTTCTTTTACTGCCAATGTTGGCTTCTATGGGGTGTGAAGGATAGTGATTGTTGTTTTCGATATCCTAGGTGTGAACTATGATTTCGACTATCGAAATCCCCACAGACGACGCTTAATTTTTTGACTCAAAAGTTACTAAAAATTTTTTAAGCAAATCAATCAAAAGATATGAAGGAGTAAATCGTAATCGAAAATAATAAACCCTAGGATGATCTTGGTAATCGATTTTGCAATAAGAGTATAAGTGTGAGAGAGAGAAGAGAGAGAATTTGTATACTCATAAAGATCCGCCTCTTACAAAGCTCGGATCCCCCTCTTTATCTTAAAGGGTGAAACCTAAAAAATACATGCGATCAAGGGGTCCATGGAGTTATGACGTCGTTTCACCTATTGTACCCAAGTCCCCCCCCCCCCTGCCGAAGCTCGCATATGTCCAGCGGTCGGTCGTGCTACTCTAAGGACGTAGTCGATCAAATTCGACCCCATACATCCTCAAGGCTGGGATGGAAAATAGGAAATGAAAATTTGATGAAGTGTCAATTTGTATATTAATTCTTTTTATTGATTCTCTTATGTCAACAGAAAAAGACTACGCGAGTTCTCACAATTGTATAGCAACATTGTTGTCGCAAGGATAATGTACTTGTATCCCCAAGCTCATCTAAGCTCTTGGAAGCAATTTTTCTCAATATTCTTCTCATTATTTTTGCACTTCTTGTCTTTGGAAATCCCGCCGCCCAATGGATCTTGTCTGATGCAGCAAAAACTCCAATTTTAACATGTGAAATTTCAGCTATATTAGTAATGTCAGTTTGGCGATTGAATCTTGGATCTGCCTTTATGCTCGTATCTGTATCAACATGTTTAACAAGAGCACTATACAAAATCATACCCTATCTCTCACAACCTTTACAATGCTTTTTCTTAGTTCCTCACTATATGGAATACCTTCGGCCAAAGTAACAAATGCATATATCTCTTGTCCTTTAACCTGACATAACATTTTCAACAACAGTATTAGACTTTTGGAGAAATTATGATACTCAATCCTCATGTAGCACATAAAGAATGAGGGTACCTCATGTTCCACACCAACTATAGCATCTTCAACACACTGAGGATGTGAAACTTCAACACACTGAGAATGTGAAACTTCAACACACTGAGAATGTGAAATTAGAGCTGATTCTACTTCTGCTGTGCCAATTTTGTGTCCACTGTTGCAATGCATTTGAATATACTTCAATTATTGGGCAAACTGAAAAAATGCCTAGTCACAAGGTTCTTGAAAGAATTAAGTAATTTTTTTATTACCCCTAATCTCCTACAAAAAGATTATTTTTTTTTGTGCTCTGTTCCAAACTTCCCTTAATTGGATTTAATTCTCTAGAGTATAATGTTATCTTTAGTACCCTTAGTTCTCCTACTAGGTAACATTGAAACAAATACATTGGATAAGGAATTAGAATACGAGAAATAAAATATGAAAAGTACATACATAAATATAAAGTGAATGGAGAATATATACCTGACGTTAATAACATCATCTACCCTGCCAGTGAGCCAGCAGTAACCATCTTTGTCCCTAAATCAAGAGTTTATACATGAATATGATCACTGATTCCAAGTTATACAACAAACAGGAATTAATTTTACTGTAAAGTTCTAAAATGTTCAAAATATTGACACGACCAGGACTCTAGCAGACATAAATTACCTATTGCAGCCATCACTGGTAAAATGATATCCAGGGAAAGCACTAAATTATGTGATCTGATATATTTCATGATCCCTATAGAGTGTTCTGGATGCCAAAGGCCATGAGCTTTTCACACATAAATATCTACTGCACTCACCCTCTAGCTCAACACCCTTCTCGTCCACTATTACCGGCTGCAATCATAATTTTACAAGATGGGTAAAGGGCAATGGCCATTGATTTAAAAGTGGTCTTTTTATTTTTTGGAAAATTCGGG
>MU675005.1:73094-85772 GCA_026770625.1 Nicotiana glauca
GGGGGGGGGGGGGAAGACAATCATTTCGGAATAAGAAAATGTAACGATTCGATCGGTTGTTTTGAGTTTTAGCGAGTCGTTAAGCGGTTTGAGGCCTTGAGTAGCTTCACTTCAGGTATTATAACTTGCATGCGAGCTCAGAATTGAATTTCCTAAAATTCAAAGTTGATTTGGAAAGAAAATTCTCATTTCGGAAGCTTTAAGTTGGAACAATTGACTAAAGTGTGATTTTTGAGTAAACGACCTCGGAATTGTGATTTAAAGGTTTCAATAGGTTCATATGATGATTTTGAACTTGGGCGTATATCCGGATCGGGTTTTGAATGATTCAGGAGCATTTCGGCGCCTATTGTGGACGTTGGCATTTTAGAAGAATTTTATAAATTTAGGTTGAGGTGTATTTCAATATTATCAATGTCCCTTTGGGATACCGAGCCTGGGAATAACTATGTATGGTGATTATGGTATTGAGAGCGCATCCAGAAGTGGATTTGGAGGTTTGTAGGTAATTTTGGGGTTATTTGGCGAAAGTAATAAATTTGAAGGTTTTTGAGAAGTTTGACCGGGAGTGGACTTTTTGATATCGGGGTCGGATTCCGATTCTGGAAGTTGGAGTAGGTCTGTAATGTCAAATGTGACTTGTGTGCAAAATTGGATGTCAATCAGGTGTGATTTCATAAGTTTCGGCATCGAATGTAAAAATTAGAATTTCTAATTTTATTAGACTCGAATTGGGGTGTGTTCATGTTTTTAGCGTTGTTTGATATGATTTGAGACCTCGACTAAGTCCCTAATATGTTTTGAGACTTGTTGGTATGTTCGGACGGGGTCCCAAGGGGCTCAGGTGAGTTTCGAGATGGTTTCAGACCATTTCTAGGCCATTTTTAGCTGTTGGTTTTTGGCTACAGTAGTGTGCAACGTTATCACGGGGAATTGGTCGCGATCACAATGAGTAAAATGGGAGAAATTTGCCAGTGATTCGCAATTGTGGAAGGCCTTTCGCGATTGTGTAGAGGAAAGTTTCTACTGCATTGACCCGACTTTGAAAGCTTGTATCTTGCAATCTATTAGGAATTTGGAGATTATCCAAAAAAAAGTTGTAGTCCTTTGTGTCTAGTTTTCAGAAAATTAAACCATTTGGAATTTGTAGCTATGTACAAAAAGTTATGAGTGGTACACTACAGCCTACCCGGGAAGAGTTTGGAAATCGCGAAGAAGAAATTTGTATTGCACAAAGCTGATTTTGGAAACATCTCATAGTCTGTAAGGAACTAGGAGATAAGAAAAGCATAAAAGTTGTAATCCTTAGAGTCTAGCTTTCAGAAAGTTAAACCATTTGTAATTTAGAGTTTTGTACAAAACTTTATGACCATTATACTAGAGGCTATCTGGAAGAGCTAGGATTTATTCTTCGCAACCGCGAAGGGCAAATTTTGGGCTGAGAAATGTTGTGCTTTGCAATCGCGAAGCATTTTCGGCGATCTCGAAGAGAAAATATCTGAGTCGATCTCTCATCACTGCTTTTTCGAGATTAGACTGGATACTTACATGTATGGCTAGTGGCCTAGTAGGCGTGGCGGCATGGTTGACACGGGGACTTAGGTGGGTTGCATTCCATATTATGACCCGCAACCACCAGAGTCTCCTTCAGATTATATACATTTTCTCTCCTGACCAAATTTGTATTCCGACAGTTGTTGTATTTTATTTTATTTCCTAGTAGATGCTCATGGACTTGTGACACCTGGTTCTGGAATGATTATAAGTTATTCAATATTGAGAATGTGAAAAATATTATTATTTACTCTGAATTTTTCCACCTTCTACTATTTAAATCGAAGTAATACTATGATTTCAATAATATTAAGAAGAGACCTAAATTAAGTATTTAATTTTTGCATTGCCTGACAGTGGTGTCCAGCGCCATCACGACCTTTAATGGATTTTGGATCGTGACAACATGGTATCAGAGCACTAGGTTCTCTTAGGTCTCATGAGTCATGAACAAGTCTAGTAGAGTATTATGGATCGGTACAGAGACGTCTGTACTTATTTTCGAAAGGCTACGGGGCTATTAGGAGCATCCTTTTGAGGTTTGTACCTTTATTTCTTTCCTATTCAATCTTATATGATGTGAACCGTTTGTTATGGCTTGGGAATCGAGGAATTATCATGGTACTACAAATATGGTGCAGGATGTTTCTACCTGCGTATTTGATTGGGATACTACCATCGTCTTTCGAAGGTCATCCTGTCGTTTCAACTTAGCATCAATATTACCTAAGGTTTTGCGATTTGCCATTGATTGTTATGACGATTCATGCATCACTATCGAAAAATATTTGTGTAATGGTAGGATACTTGTTTAGGTGTCGAGGCAGTGAATGACTTGAAAAGAGGTTTTACACAGTGCATGATTTAGAGATTCGATATTCAATTTTCGGTGGAGGAAAGGCAATCCGACTAGGAATGTTTAGATTTGCGTTAATGGAGTAACGAGGCTTGGTATTTTCGAGCGTGGTAGAGTTCTTAATTGTGATATGGTGTCATAGTCCTTGTTGAACGCGTTAAGGTTCGCCAATGTTATGGTCTTCTTCAATTTTCCTTTGGGGCTGGGTATTGTGAAATGGTGCTTGAGATGCGGTTGTCAAAGATAACGGAGTGTAGAGATTTCGGAATCGAATTGGTACTTCTAGTATTGATGGCTCGAGAAAGATGATCTTCTAAGAGGTTTAGAGTTGGTAGATGCTTATTTGTTTAGGTGTTACAGAGATGGATTCGGATTTGAGTAACATATGAGTTCTGTTGTAGGATGGTCACACGCCTTGAGGAAAGTATGGAGCCATTTGGGAAATTCATGGTGGACAGTGAATAGGTCCACAGAATTATATTTAGGTGAAACATGACTTGAGTTTGGAATTTTTTGACTTTTAGCTGATGACAATGGGGAAGAAGGAACCTCGGTGGGTCTCAGGGTTATGTAATTTAGCTTCAAGCTAAGTGGGAGAGCCCCACCATCTATGATTGGACTGCATGGTTGTCTACTTGTGCGGTTTCTGGCTATCGGTATATTGGTGCGTTATTACGACTAAAAAAACATCAGTGGTAATTTGAACAAAGGATTTGTGGAATATGTTCTATCTTTGGCCTTATCGGTTCATGTTCAGGTTTTGGGAAGACTCAAGGTCTATGCTTCGTGTAGATGTGATGTATAAGGAAAGAAATTCAGCTAGTTGCTTCTTGGAGAGGGTGTTAATGTGCTAGCGGGTCCTTGGAGTGTGACTATATTCGGGAACAAGTCAGAGTGGGTGACTCTCAACAATTGCCCTAGTAGGTTCAAAATTAAAGTTCGGTGCCTAAGGATTTCGAGTTCATGGTATGGTTAAGTATTGAGCTTTTGCAGCAGATTATGAAAAGGGCTTGGAGTGTTCTATGTTATCTTCGGTCTGTGGTGTGGCATTGGAGGAATGGGAGACAATAACTTCGGAAGTCACAAAGGAATTATCAGAATGGGTTTACTAGTTGAAGATGCGAATGTGCGTACAAGGAGGGTATGAGATGATTCGTGGGTTTTGAGACAATGTGGTCTCGTGAAATGGGATCACTCAGGATGAGTGTGGATTGAGTTTGTTATATTTTGAATGGAGCAATTGTTATTTCTAAGGAAAGTCCAGAGTAAATTAGAAGAAGTTGGTTCGGTTAGCAAAGGTTGAATCGGCATGGTAGTGGCAATGATTAGTTCCTTCAGCGTATTAAGTTATGCAGGTGATTGGTGGCGGTATGTGCGAGGCTTGGTAACCGCTGTAATTTGATTTATTTAGAGATATTCAATTATAATGTTCTGATAAGTGTAGACGAACCCCGAAAGAGATGTCGGCTTAGAACACTACTTGACGATTGTATTTTCTGCGGTTATGGGAATCCAGTCGCGTTTTGCAATGGTTCTCCTGAAATGAGTTAAGTGAAAGGTTTCTATATGATGGAGTACGTATCCTATTAGTGGTTTAAGAGTTATGATGGAATTCTTGTGCTCTCACGCATTGGTATGATAGGTGCGGTGAGCGACATGGAATTTGAAATTGAGGATCGAGGTTGCAATTTGGTGTTGACAAGAATGTCACGAGCTCGGATGAGCAGAAAATGATTCAGATGTTTAGAGTAAGCCGGTATTGTCTTTAGCATTACCTGAGGTCGGTGTAATGTGTAAGAGGCTTTGTGTACTGATTTGCGGATCCTTGATTCGCTTTACAACATTAGTATGGCCGATGGTATGGATGTGCAGACTTGTTACCTGGTGCGAAAAATTGCGGGAGCGTGATCACGGGAAGATTGTATAAGTGTGACATGTAGTCACTTGATTGATCGAAGATTGGAACCAAGTATAGAGATTGTGGTACTATCGTTCATGTGAGAATTTATGCCTGAAGGGCTCTCGGTTCATTTGGTTGTGGAATGTGGAAACTTGTTCCAGATCGACGGTTGTTCTTGTGTATCATCGGAAGAAGGGTTATTGCGGATACTTGAAAGGTTACTGCCCTAGTGCAGTACAACCAGAATCGGGTTGCACGCCACAACAGTGTGATGTTGAGTATAATCCCCTATATCTATCCTTGTGTGTTTTGTTTCCCATTTTCTGAGGAAGGTTTGTAACACCTTTTCGGCTGTCTAATTAGTTACGTGGGTTGAGTAGTCCTTTTCAGAGTTTGTTTTCCTTATATATCACATTCCAGTTGGTATCTTGTTGGCACATTATGGCATCATATGAGACTTTTGGTCGTTACATGAGCAGTTCATACTGGGTGATACGGGATTTTTGGATCCAGGATCAGTCGATCAGATTTACATGAAGCATAAGGAGCAAATATTGTTATTTGGTTCATAATAGATAATGGTTCTTGTCAGGAAGAGAGACTCAATGATTTGTTGACTCTGTAGTCGGTTGTTAAATTTCTACACATCTCTTCCGTTGTGGCAGCATTGCAAGAGTTGGAACAAGACTTATATGTGTCATGAGGTGTGTTGTGGGCATCAGATTCATGGAATTTCGGCTATTATTATCAGAGGATATTATTATGGTCATGTGAAATATGCGGTGCATGGTGTGAATTCAGAAAAGGTATGCAATCATGTTTTGGTACGACGTATAGTAATTAATGCGGTGTTCGTATGTTGAAAGCGGGCCCGGTGGAGAGTTGCGGATGTTGGAATTTGGATCCAAGGCTTATTTGACTAAATAAAAAAGAGAATCTTCATATTGACTCGAACTAATGTGCTCAACTGGGTTGTGGTATCACGAGAAGGTGCACGAGGTGTTAAATAGTGATTTTGGACAACTTTGGAGCAGTTCTTGGCACGTTTGAGGACGAACGTATATTTAAGTAAGAGAGAATGTAACGACCCGACCGGTTATTTTAAGCTCTAGTGCATCATTCAGCGGTTTGTGGCCCTGAGTATCTTCACTTCAGGTATTATGACTTGATGCGTGGTCGAAATTGAATTTCGAAAAATTTGGAGTTGATATGGAAAGAATATTCTCATTTCGAAAGCTTTAAGTTGGAAGAATTGAATAAAGTGTGATTTTTGAGTAAACGACCTAGGAATCGGGATTTGAAGGTTCCAACTGGTTCGTATGTTGATTTTGGACTTGGGCATATGTCTGGATCAGGTTTTGGATGACTCGGGAGCGTTTCAGCGCCTATTGTGGAAGTTGGCATTTCGGAAGAATTTCATAAACTTAGGTTGAGGTATATTTCAATGTTATCGATGTCCGTTTGGGATTCCGATTCTGTGAATAGATCTGTATGGTAATTCTGGTATTGGAAGCGCGTCCGGAAGTGGATTTGGAGGTCCGTAGGTTGTTTCAGGATCATTTGGCGAAAGTTATAAATTTGAAGGGTTTTGAGAAGTTTGACTGAGAGTGGACTTTTTGATATCGGGGTTGAATTCCGATTTTGAAAGTTGGAGTAGGCCTGTAATGTCGAACGTGACTTGTATGCAAAATTTGATGTGAATCGGACGTGATTGATAGGTTTCAACATCGAATGTTGAAATTAGAATTTCTTAGTTTCATTAGACTGGAATTGGGGTGTGATTTGTATTTTTAGCGTTGTTTGATGTGATTTGAGGCCTCGACTAAGTCCGTGGTATGTTTTGAGACTTGTTGGTATGTTTGGACGGGGCCCAAAGGGCTGCAGTGAGTTTTAGACCATCTTTAGGCCATTTTTAGCTGCTGGTTTTTGGCTATAGATCGCGGGGAATTGGTCATGATCGCGATGATTAAAGTGGGAGAAATTGGCCACTAATTCACGATTGCGGAAAGCCTTTTGTGGTCACGTAGAGTAAAGTTTCTGTTGCACTGACCCGATTTCGGAAGCTTGTATCTTGTAATCTATAAGGAATTTCAAAATGCTCCAAAAACAAAAGTTGTAGCCCTTTGTATCTAGTTTTCAAAAAATAAAACCAATAGGAATTTAGGGTTATGTACAAAAAGTTATGAGTGGTACAATATAGCCTATCCGGGAAGAGTTTTAAAATCGCGAAGAAGAAATTTGTATTGTACAGGGCTAATTTTGGAAGGTTATATCTCATAGTCTATAAAGAACTGGGAGATGAGAAAAGCATGGTAGTTGTATTCTTTGGAGTCTAGTTTTCAAAAAGTTAAACCATTTATAATTTGGAGTTTTGTACAAAAAGTTATGACCATTATACTATAGGCTATCTAGAAGAGCTGACATTGTGATTGCGAAGGGAAAATTTTGGGTTGAGAATTATTGCGCTTCGCGATCGCGAAGCATTTTCCCCGATCTCGATGAGTAAATACCTGGTCAGAAGCTATATTTGGAGATTTCGGCTATTTTTAACATATTTGGAGCTATGGAGCTCAGATTGAAGTAATTTTTTAGGCGATTTTTACCATATGAATTGGGGTAAGTGTTCTATATCCGAAAATAATTGTACTTCATAATTCTATGATTATATTCATCATTTATTTCATATTTAAGTGGAAGAAATCAAGATTTTTGCAAAATTTTTTAAGAACGAAAATTAAAGATTCGGAGGTCAAGTTATTGTTGAAATTTGATAAATTTGGTATGATTAAACTCGTATCGGAATGGGTTGTCAGATTTTGTGAGTTTCATCGGGTTCCGAGACATGGGCCGCACTGCATAACTTTTTGAACGGAATTGAAAATTGTTATAAATTGAATTATTATGAGTGTTTGAGTATATATTTATGAGTTTGCATAATTATTGACTAGTTTTGGAGCGTTGGGCATTGGTTTGAGTTGTCAGAAGGTCTTGGGAGCCGATTATGGAATTTCGGAGCGAGGTAAGTCTCCTTTCTAACCTTGTAAGAGGGAATTAACCTCATAGGTAAACTAAATTAATACATACTTCTATTTGTGGGGGCTATGTACGCACAAGGTGACGAGTCTGTGCGTAGCTACTATTATGCTTAAATCTGGGTAATTTAGGACCCAAAAACATGCTATACTTGTGATATTTGTAGCCTTATTGTCAATTTAAATTGCTTAAATCATATCGAACTTGGTAAATAAATTTCTAAAAGATTAAACTTCACTTTCTTGACCGTTAAAAGAATATTGCCATTTCCTTGGAATTCTTGATTGACCATTTGATTGTGTTTTCCTTTGTGGAATGGGCCGAACGCCTCGACGAATTTAAATAGATGCATCTATGGTTCATGCCATTCGACACTCCGATAATGCACAATTTAAATATTATGTTAGATCGGATCATATGACCTCGGCATAATTTGCGCATGACTTAATTGACTGTTTTAGAATTATTGATAATTGATGTAGCCTCATTGGCCGGAGATATAAATTGTTAAAAGATGAAAATAAATTTGAAAATCTCCTATTAACAAAAGAATTGTTTACCTGCTTCATGTTACTGAGTTTACAGTCGTCTTATAAAAATTCATGATTAATCATATTATCGGTATATTTTTGTTGGCCATAGTAAGTGTCAGAGTCGACCGCTCGTCACTACTCATACTACACTTACTGTACATTTTATTGTATAGGCACATGTATGTCTATTAGCCTAGTGGGCGCGACGGCATAGTTGACACGGGGACTTAGGTGGGCTGCATTCCACATTACGACCTGCAGATAGCAGTCTCCTTCAGAGTATTTACATTTTCTCTCCTGTCCAAATTTGTATTTCAAACAGTTATTGTATTTTATTTTATTTCCTAGTAGATGCTCATGGACTTGTGACATCGGGTTTTGGGATGATTATGGGTTATTCAGTATTAAGATTGTGAAAAGTATTATTATTTACTATGATTTTTCCACCTTCTCTATTTAATTGAAGTAATGCTATAATTTCAATAATATTAAAAAGTGACCTAAATTAAGTATTTAATTGTTGGCTTGCCTGGTGTCCGGCGCCATCACGACCTTTAATGGATTTTGGGTCATGACATTGATTAATTATCATTTTCATCCTTTTATATCTTACCTTGACATTTTCAACTCTCCATATATGTAATACCTTTTTAACATTATTTACATATTTTTAATGCAGGTATTTAATTCATAAGTTAAAAATATTATATATTATTACATAATGTAATCTAAGGTCACTAACATTATAAATAAAATAATTATATTATGAATTTAATACAAAATGTATTGCCAATTTTTTTAATTATTATTATTATTATTTTAATATTATGTATATTAAAATGCATATAATGTATGTTGGTGTGTGTGTGTGATTTTACGTTCCACTATTTTTATTATTCACTATGTATATATAAATTTTTCAGTTTTGTTGTTATTACTGGATTTTTTCTATATTTTAATTAAAGTTAATGTAAAGTGTAAATAGATAAATTTTGCCAATTTAGTATGAAATCTACTCTATTTTACCCCCTCCCCCATTATATTTTTATTATTTGCATTGTATAATTTATAAAATTTTCACTCTATTTTACTCTCAATTTTGTAAATAGATTGAGTTTTGATTGCTATTAATAAAATCACCGATACAAGTAAATTATTTATTGTAATTTTTTATTTTTCTCATTTATGTCACTATTGAACATCACTAACTTATATGCCTGACTATTACATCTTACCTTTTTTTTTGTTTCCAAATGTTTTTTTTAATTTTTCCACAAGTAATTCAAAAACATAATTTAAAATAAAAAATTATCATTATATTAAAGAATAAAATTAAAGAAATAAAAATTATAGAGGGTAAAATAGGCATATTAAGAAGTCACATTTGATTTGATGAGTAGAATGATAATTGTTCAAAGTTGGAGGATGAGTTTAAATTTTAAAGCAAACTTGAGGGAAGTAAATGCTTTTGAGTTCGGAACCAAAGGTTGTGTTTTTTGGACTCAAGAGACAGAAATAAGTGGAGAGAAGTTTTGAATACAATTCTGTAATGACCTAGCCGATCCTTTTGAGAGTTAGAGCCCGAATCCCCTGTTAACTGCTTTCCCCGTATCTAATTCTGCTATCGCGTCTTAGCGGGAGGGTTCGTTTTGGTTTTCGGAGTGAATTGAGACGCTTAGTCTCTTAATGGGAAGCTTAAGTTAGAAAAGTCCATCGAATATAGACTTGTGTGTAACAACCTCGAATTTGTATTTTGATGGTAACGTTAACTCCGTTAGGTGATTTGGGATTAGGAGAGCGTGCGTAATGTGATTTGGAGGTCCGTAGTAGAATTTGGCTTGAATTGGCTGTTGATACCCAATATTTTTCTATGTATTTTCATACTCAAAATACTTTTAAAATAGCATGTGTATGCATATAAAAGCATGCCCAAAAATTTTGGTATTTTTTCTAATTTTTTTAAAGATATTTAAAATCGATTTATTACCCATTTTTGCAATACAAAATCAGTAATTATTCCCAAAAATTATTTTTTTTGTGATTAACTTATTTTATTTTTATATTTATACTAAAATATAATTAATATAATTTTTGCATATTTTTACGAATTTATTTGGTATTTTTAAAGCTAAATTACATATAATAGCAATTATAGCCTATTTTGCGATTAATAATATTTTTGCTATTAGGAAATTATTACCAATATTTTTGGATTAATATTTATATATTATTAAGTAGTTCAGTACTTTTAATTTGATTTTAAAATTATTATTGCTATTTATAAAAAAATAAAAGGGAAAAATTAGCTATTTAAAAGCTAGCCTCGTTTCATTTCAATTACATCCCATTTGACATTTTAATTATAGCCTAAATTAACCCCCTAATTGACCCAATTTTGAACTCAATTTCGGACCAGCCCAATCCCACTTAACCCCAACTATTAACCCGTCTATATTACCCGACCCAAACCCTTTTGATCTAGATCGTTGATCTTTGAGATCAACGACCCTTATTCACCCTACCATAATTAAACCTAGGTGACTATCCTAATCCCCCATTTTCATTCCCGTTGCCGCCTGTGAATACCCCCCTCTCAAACGCTCTCGAATGTTCCTGAAAACCCTAAATGCCTCCACCCTCTTCAACCTCGACTCACTGGAATCCATGGCCTCTCTGGTCATGGACGACCTATACTCATCGCCTATTACCCCTCATGTGCCTAATACTCGAAGGTTCAAGACCAGACCTCGAAGGTCTTCACCCAGACCTTCGCAGATTTAAGGTTTTCGGCTATCTCCGATCTTGCTCCGGCATATCCTAGCCTCCTGAGTCTGATTCTGACCTTATCCGACTTAGATTAGACCTTTTCCAAGCCTTTATCATCCTAGGGTTCCTCTGAAACCCTAACCCTTTGAGGTTTTCTCCGATTCTTTTTAGATTCATTGTGCATCTATGCTATACTTGAACTTTTAAACGATTTTCCTAAATTTTCCTTTGAAAATTACTTTCAAAACCCTTCTTTTACGATTTAGGGTTTTCTGGAAAATGTTTAAGAGTTTTTATGTTTTCTCTTCTTTATTTTTGCCTCTACTGTGTTCTCATATCCTCTTTCGTATGCTTTCCTTGCTATGTTTTCTATACTATTGTCTTGTAGATTTTTCTACTGTATTTTATCATGTTCTTATATGTTTGTTGTACTGTGTTTTCCTATATGCTTTTCAGCTATACCTTTTCCGGCAATTCTTGTGTTTTTCTACTATATTTCCCTTGCTAGGTTCTTATGGTTCTTTGTCCGCCTTGTTTAGGGTTCTTCTAAGCATGTTTCTCCGCCTTCTACTGAGCCTTGTTTAGGGTTATTCTAAGCATGTTTCTCCTGTTGTTCTTATCAGTATTTGCCATTGTGTGCTTTGAATCCTTCTACTGTGATTGTATGTTGCTTTGCTATACATGTTTCAATCCAATTACTTGCTCTCTTTTTGTGATTTGCCTGAACTAGGATTCTTATTTCAAAACCCCCAACTCTTTTAGGAGTTTCATATGATTCTGACTTTTGATAAACTCTTCTAAACTCCGCTACTGGATTATTATGTTGATTTACACGACGGTCTTCTTTCATACTCACATGCTCCTTATATATGATGAATTTCCCTCTAACTGGCCTTTAAATTTGCAATTAGCGTAAACCTCCTTCTGAATATAGCTTGATTAATTTTCCTTCCATATTTTACTGATTTCCTAGATGATTTGGTTTAAGTAAAACCTTTTTTTATTTCTGTGACTTGGTTCACTCATACCAAATTTTAGACCATTGTGATTTACTGGCTGTCAACTGACTCTCTTACCTTATTTGCATAAACCGTGTACTGTCAAGGCTCTGTCCTTAAATAACTTCCATGTACTTGCCTCTGATTTGCTACTTTGCACAAAAGGTTTGTTTAATTCCTTTCCTTAATTAGTTTGTACCGTTTGAATTTGAATCCCTTAATTAAAGGGAGTCTTATGTAATTGATTTATAATCAGTCTTTAATTATTTTCTTACCTTAATTTTCTACCTGTTTTCTGCACTATAAATACACGACCCTTTTTCACAAGACACACACGAGAACACACTGAAAACTACACAATTTCACAATTCTTTTCTGAACTTTGATTTAAAAGTATTCTTGTTTCTTGCTGCACTTTGGCTTTCTTGCAAGACTACTGTTTCTCTTATTTGTCTCTCTGAAACTGGTATGTCCTAACTTAATATTTCAGCATCACCCCAATGTGTTTTATTTACAGTCTTTGTATCCATGTCTATTTTCTTTTCTCTGTAAAGTTTAGCATTTAACTTAACATGCCTACATGCTACTGTTTGCTTCCCTTTCTTGTGAAAACATGCTCCCTATCCCATTACCCCCCTGTGTGTTTGTGAGTGGGGGACTTAGGGCATGACAACAATAAATATTGTCCATGAACTGAGTTTGACCCCATGTCCTCTAATTAGGCTGGAGAGTGTGCCGGTATCTTTCACTAGTGGGCCTATACTTTGCCTGCTCTTTCTTTGTATCCTGCTTCTATTATGAACCTCAGTACCTAATTCTCCTATGTGTGTTGAGTTAAAGTTCATGGCCTGGCAGCACCCAAATGTCACATAACACTCGAGCCCTGAAAGCCTCATCACATAACACTCGAGGCCTGAAAGCCTCCTCACATATCACTCGAGGCCTGAAAGCCTCCTCACATAACACTTGAGGCCTGAAAGCCTCCTCACATCACTCCTCATGCCCTCACATATGGCCCTCGGCCTCAATCAGTCCAAA
>MU675007.1:4793-35266 GCA_026770625.1 Nicotiana glauca
TTTTATTGACCTCCTCAGCTCTAAAAGATAATAAAGAAGGTTAGATAAAATGTACGTTGGTGCTCGGCAAGTATGGTCGGGTGCTAGTCATGGCCCTCCTGTTTGGGTCGTGACATATTTGAGGTTCCAGGTATGTTTCTTGACCCGCTCGAGGACGAGCGTTTGTTTAAATTGGGGAGGATGTAACGACCCGGCTCGTCATCTCATGCATTACAGCCCCGTTTCCCCCATTTATTGCTTCTTCATGTTTCATTATCGACATTGGTTGTGTTGGAGTTGAATTGGATTGGCTTGGATAGGGAATGAGACACTTAGTCTCTTTAAGGAAGGCTTATATTGGAAAAGTCAACCGGATTTTGACTATTGAGTTAGAGGGCTCGGATGTGAATTCTGATGATTCGGTTAGTTCAGGAGATGATTTGTGACTTAGGAGTGTGATCAGAAGTTATTTTGGAGTTCCGGTGTAGAATTAGGCTTGAATTGGCGAAGTTAGTGTTTTGGCGAATTCCGGTTGATAGGTGAGATTTTGATCAGGGGGTCGGAATGGAATTCTGAGAGTTGTCGTAGCTCCGTCAGGAGATTTTGAATGTGTGTGCAAAATTTCAGGTCATTCGGAGGTGATTTGGTCGGGTTTTTGATCGAATGCGTAATTCAGAAGTTTTTAAGAAACTTAGGCTTGAATCAGATGTGATTTAATGGTTTTAGTGTTGTTTGATGCGTTTTAAGGGTTGGAACAAGTTTGAATGAGGTTCTAGGATGTGTTGGTGATTTTGGTTGAGGTACCGGGGGCCTCGGGGTGAATTCGAGTGGTTAAACGAGAGTTTTGAAGTTTGCTTCAGGTCTGTTGTTGTTGTCATCTGGTATTTCCGCTTCTGCGGAAATGGACCGCAGAAGCGGGTGAGGCATCACATAAGTGGTCGGTGGTATGGTAGAGTAGTTTCGCAGAAGCGGACCCTTTTCGCATCAGTGGGTCCGCAGGAGCGAGTGAATAACCGCAGAAGCGGTCTTGGGTAATCCGCAGAAGCGAAAAATGAGTCGCAAAGGCCGAAGTTGGATTTTAAATGAAAATCCACATAAGCGGGAATTTGGCCGCAGAAGCGGTACCGCATAAGCGGTAGTGGGACCGTATAACCAAAAATTGTTATAGGCAGAAGGGTTTTATATTATTATTTCATCCGCGAGTCTATTCACTTTTCCTCCATTGTTAACCACCCTAAGAGCTTTGTGGTAGAGATTGAAGAGGATTTTGACGGGAAGTAATTGGAGGTAAGTCTCGTGACCTAGAAACGTCATTTTATTGAAGAATCAACCTTTAAGTCCTGGAAATTCGGGTAAAAATTGGAAGAACTAGGGCTTGGGTTTTTGAAATGAAAATTTGGGATTTGAACTCCGATTTTGGTAAATTTGATTTGTACGTACTCGTGGCGAGACGAGGAATCCAGTGATGTGAATTTCTTAATTTTTTGAGAAGTGGGCCCGGGGCTCGTGTTTTGCCAACTTCAAGATTTTGGGTGTTTCTTGAGTATTTTCGATTGGGTTATGTTTCTTTGATCTATAGTAATGTATTCCTTGTGGTTTTGATCAGATTCAGCACGCGAGGAGGTTGATTCGAGAGGAAATGGCATAACGAGCTAGACTTGTGGCCGGCTTGAGGTGAGTAATAGAAGTAGATGATGACCTGAGTGTTTTAAACCCCGGTATATCACACTGTGACGCTATATTGAGGCGAGACACGTACTCTATGACGAGTGCGGGGTCATTTGTGATGGGGGACTATGACTTAGTCTGCCCCGAGTGATGTTTATACTGTGTTCTTGAATAGAGATTGATTGGTAAACATCCTACTTGGATTTTATGAGCGTATTTGGGCTGTGTGCTGATTATTTGGATCCTTTACGGATTATTATCACAGCTTCCATGATACTTCGTATGTTATATGATTTCAGTCCTGAGTTAAACACTGTTTCGAATTGTTTAGTCGTAATTCTAAGGTTGTAAAACTTAAACTATATTTCCTAATGTCTGGAACTGAGAATTTTAACTTGACTTTGCCCGTGTGGCTCACATGCATATTCTGGAGTGAGTGTGGATCGGGTTGCACGCCGCAGCAATGATATGATGATATTGTGCTTGGGTTGTAGGAGCCCCTCCGGAGTCTGAACCCCACAGTGAGCGTGGGTACCCAAATGGATCGGGCTGCGCGCCGCAGCGGTCATGTGCATTGCATTGCATTCATGCATTGATATTCATCTGATCTACCTGACATTGTTTCGTTGTCATTTCACCGTTAATTATGCTGAATTGCTAGTTATAGCTTTACATGGTGGTATTTTGTGAATTCTCATTTTCAGTCATTATATATGCTTATTACTCACTGAGTTGGAAGTACTTACTTTACTCTCTGCACCATGTGTGTAGATTCAGGTGTTCCGGAGGCTTAGTTGAACTGTTTGCTGCTTCCCAGATTTTTCAGGAGTTCTCGAGGTGGCTGCCTGACATCCGCAGGACCCGACTCCTCCCCTTATCTCTTTTATCTTTCTGTATTCTAGACTTCTATATTATTGTGGACTCACTACTCTATTACATCTTGAGGCTCTAGACTCATGACTCCAGATCTTTTTGGGAAATTTAAGATATGCTATTGTTTCCGTACTGTTTCTATTTAATTATCCGGTTGGAAGACTATTTAAACTGTTAATTTATTACTGTTAATTGGTAATGGGATGCGTAATCGGGTTATAAGTGATAATTGGCTGTGCTTGCCTAGCATTTGTGTTGGGCGCCATCACTACCGGGATTGGGGTCATGACAAGTTTGTATCAGAGTCTAGGTTACTAGGTCTTACGAGCCTGAGCCGGTTTAGTAGAGTCTCGCGGATCGGTACGGAGACGTCTGTATTTATCTTTGAGAGGCTGCAGAACCTTTAGGAAACACTTCATATTCTTGAAACTCTTATGTGCGGCTTTGTTGATCTGAGAACTAAACTTTTGTAGTCTATTCTCTCGTAGATGGCGAGAACCCGTGCTACCGGACATGATGGACGACCACCATTACCACCCGCTAGAGGCTGTGGGCGTGGTCGTGGTCAAGGCAAACCAGTGAGGGCAGCACCTGTAGATCCACCAGCTGCCCTGGTTCTGGACCAGCCTCCAGCTGTAGATGCTCCAGAAGCACTTGTTCAGGCACCGGCAGTGCCTATTGTGATTCCTGGTCTCCAGGAGGCCTTAGCTCAGATACTATCCGTCTGCACTAGCTTGGCTCAGGCAGTATCAGCCACTACTGCAGCAGCTACCTCACAGACTGGGGAGGTCATCAGACCCCCGCTGCTCGCACACCTAACCAGGTTGTTCAGGGATTGCAGACACTGGGAGCGGTTCAGGGATTGCAGACACTGGGAGCGGTTCCAGCTCAGCCGGTTACACCAGCAGCACCAGCCGCACCAGTTGCACCAGCTCTAGCCTATGTGGTTCCAGCTATGCCAGACGATGAGCAGCGTCGTCTTGAGAGATTTGTCAGGCTTTAGCCTCTGACGTTCAGTGGTACTGAGGGAGAGGATGCCCAGGGTTTTCTGGATAAGTGCCAGCGTATGCTTCGCACCGCAAGGATCTTAGAGTCAAGTGGTGTGGCTTTTACTACCTTCCAGTTCTCAGGGAATGCATTTACATGGTAGGAGGAGTTTGAGAGACGTATGCCTGTTGGAGCAGCGCCCCTTACATGGCAGCAGTTCTCCACACTCTTTCTGGTGAAGTACGTACCGCAGTCTCACAGGGAAGAGCTGCATTGTCAGTTCGAGTGGTTGATTCAGGGGGACATATCTGTGACCCAGTACGAGTTGAGGTTTACGCACTTAGCTCGGCATGCTACATGGATAATCCCAACTGATAGGAAGAGGATTAGGAGGTTCGTGGATGGCCTCAACTATCCACTCCGCATTTTGTTGACCAGAGAGAGGGTTATGAGTGCTTCGTTCGAGGAGGTAGTCGGCATGGCTCGGGAGATTGAGACAGCTCACCGTCGGGAGCATGAGGAGAGGGAGGCCGAGAGGTCTCGAGGTTCAGGTAGCTTCAGTAGTGCTCCATCTAGGGGCCAGTTCCAGTGTGGTAGGGGTCGTTCCTTTAGGCCTCCTCAGTTAGGTCACCCAGAGTACAGTGGGGCTTCTTCAGGCCGTGGTCATCACTGATTTCAGCAGGGCCAGTCTTCACTTAGTGACCTTCCAGCTCAGAGCTCTACTCCTGCTTCTTCAGCCCAGGGTTCTTCAGCAGCGAGGGGTTCCCTTCAGTCCCCTTCTCCAGTACCGGGTAGTTGCTACGAGTGCGGTGAGTTTGGTCACATGAGGAGACACTATCCTCGGCGTCATGGTGGTCGGCCTCAGCAGAGGGATCAGCCCTCCTCTTCTGCTCCATCTACGTCAGCACCCTCCCAGTCAAGTAGGGGTGGGGGCCAGGCAGCTAGGGGCCTCCGTAGAGGGGAAGACCGATCTGGCGGTGGTCAGGCTCGATTCTATGCTCTTCCAGACAGGAGGGACGCTATTGCATCAGATGATGTTATCACAGGTATTATCTTAGTCTGCCACAGGGATGCTTCTATTTTATTTGATGTCGGATCTACATACTCTTATGTGTCTTCATATTTTGCCCATTATTTGGGTACGACCCGCGGTTGTCTTGCTTTGCCCGTGCACGTATCCACCCCGGTGGGTGATACTATTATTGTGGATCATGTATATCGATCTTGTTTGGTGACTATTGGGGGTCTGGAGTCCCGGGTTGACTTGTTTTTGTTGGGCATGGTAGATTTTGATGTGATTCTAGGTATGGATTGGCTATCTCCATACCATGCTATTCTAGACTGTCATTCCAAGACAGTTACGTTGGCTATTACGGGTGTTCCGAGGATTGAGTGGTGTGGGATGACTGACTATGTTCCTAGCAGGGTAATTTCCTTCCTAAAGGCCCAGCGGATGGTTGGCAAAGGTTGTCTATCGTACTTGGCTTTTGTGAGAGATGTTGGAGCTGAGACTCCTAGTCTTGATTCTGTCCCCGTTGTGAGGGATTTCCCAGATGAGTTCCCAGCAGACCTGTCGGGCATGCCGCCGGACAGGGACATTGATTTTGGTATTGATATGGTGCCGGGCACTCAGCCCATCTCCATTCCTCCGTATCGTATGGCACCAGCAGAGTTAAAAGAACTAAAGGATCAGCTTCAGGAACTCCTATATAAGGGGTTTATTCATCCTAGTGTGTCACAGTGGGGTGCATCGGTCCTATTTGTGAAGAAGAAGGATGGCACAATGAGAATTTGCATTGACTACAGGCAGTTGAACAAGGTGACAATGAAAAACAAGTATCTACTATCGCGCATTGATGATTTATTTGACCAGCTCTAGGGGGCAAGTGTATTCTCTAAGATTGATCTCCGTTCAGGCTATCACCAGCTGAAGATTAGGGATTCTGATATTATGAAGACGGATTTCAGGACGAGATATGGGCACTATGAGTTTCTAGTTATGTCTTTTGGGCTGACTAATGCCCCAGCCGCGTTCATGCATCTGATGAACAGTGTATTTTGGCCGTATCTGGATTCATTTGTTATCGTTTTTATTGATAATATCCTGGTATACTCGCTTAGCCAGGAGAAGCATGCTCAACATTTGAGAGTGGTATTACAGAGACTAGCGGAGGAGAAGCTTTATGCAAAGTTCTACAAGTGTGAGTTCTGGCTTGGGTCTGTGGCTTTTCTGGGACACGTGGTGTCCAATGATGGTATTCAGGTTGATCCAAAGAAGATAGAGGCGGTGCATAGTTGGCCTAGACCATCCTCAGCCACAAAGATTCGGAGTTTCCTCGATTTGGCAGGTTATTATCGCCTGTTCGTCCAGGGTTTTCGTCTATTGCTTCGCCCTTGACCAACTTGACGCAGAAGGGTGCACCATTTGTATGGTCGGAAGAGTGCGAGGATAGCTTTCAGAAGCTCAAGACATCTTTGACCACAGCTCCAGTGTTAGTTTTGCCATCAGCTTCAGGTTCTTACACCGTGTATTGTGATGCTTCGAGAATTGGGATCGGATACGTGTTGATGCAGGAGGATAGAGTTATTGCATATGCTTCCCGTCAGTTGAATCCTCATGAGAAGAACTTCCCCGTACATGATTTGGAGTTGGCTGCTATAGTTCGCGCTTTGAAGATTTGGAGTCACTACTTATATGCGTATCTTATGAGGTATATACTGATCATCGCAGCCTTCAGCATTTGTTCAAATAGAAGGATCTTAATTTGAGGCAGCGGAGGTGGCTTGAGTTACTCAAGGACTATGATATTACCATATTTTATCACCCAGGGAAGGACAATATAGTGGCCACTGCTTTGAGCCGGAAGGCGGTTAGTATGGGTAGTTTGGCATACATTCCATTTGGGGAGAGGCCCTTTGCAGTTGATGTCTAGGCTTTGGCCAATCGGATGGTGAGGCTAGATATTTCGGAGCCTAGTCGGGTGTTGGCTTGTGTGGTTTCTTGGTCGTCCCTATATGTCCGCATCAAAGAGCGTCAGTATGATAATCCGTATTTTCTTGTCCTTAAGGATAGGGTCCAGCATGAGGATGCCAGAGATGTGACTATTGATGATGAGGGAGTGTTGAAGATGCAGGGCCGGATTTGCGTGCCCAATGTGGATGGGCTTCGGGAGTTGATATTAGAGAAGGCCCACAGCTCGCGGTATTCCATTCATCCGGGTGCCGCGAAGATGTATCAGGAATTGAGACAACATTACTGGTGGAGGAGAATGAAGAAGGTCATTGTGAGTCATGTTGCTCGGTGTCTCAATTGTCAGCAGGTGAAATATGAGCATCAGAGGCCCAGTGGTGTACTTCAGTGCATGGATATTCCCGAGTGGAAGTGGAAGATGATTACTATGGATTTTGTGAGTGGTCTCCCTCGGACATCGAGGAAGTTTGATTTGATTTGGGTGATTGTGGATCGGCTGACCAAGTCCGCGCACTTCATTCTGGTGTGTACTACCTATTCTTCAAAGCGTTTAGCAGATATTTTCATCCGAGAGATTGTTCGGTTGCATGGGGTCCCAGTTTCTATTATCACAGATAGAGGTACTCAGTTTACTTCCCAGTTTTGGAGGACTTTTCAGCAAGAGTTGGGTACCTAGGTAGAGTTGAGCACATCATCTCATACTCAAACGGAAGGGCAGTCCGAGCGTACTATCCAGATATTGGAGGACATGTTGTGTGCCTGTGTTATTGATTTTGGAGGTTCTTGGGCTGAGTTCCTACCACTAGCAGAGTTTGCCTACAACAATAGCTATCAGTTCAGCATTCAGATGGCACCGTATGAGGCCTTATATGGGAGACGTTGTAGGTCTCCAGTTGGTTGGTTTGAGCCCGGTGAGGCTAGGCTATTGGGGACAGAGTTGGTCCAAGATGCCTTAGATAATGTGAAAGTGATCCAGGAGAGACTTCGTACAGCTTAGTCGCGTCAGAAGAGTTATGCGGACATGGAGGTTCGAGATGTATCTTATATGTGGCTAAGAATGTCTTGTTGAAGGTTTCGCCAATGAAGGGCGTTATAAGATTTGGAAAGCAAGGGAAGTTGAGTCCGCGGTTCATTGGACTTTTGAGATACTTAGAAGGATTGGGGAGGTGTCTTATATGCTTGCTTTGCTACCCACCTTGTCGGGGGTTCATCCGGTATTTCATGTTTCTATGCTTTGAAAGTATGTTGGGGACCCGTCTCATGTGTTAGACTTCAGCACGGTCCAGTTGGATGATGATTTGACCTATGATGTGGATCCAGTAAATATTTTGGGTCGTCAGGTTCGGTGATTGAGATCAAAGGATATAGCTTCGGTGAAGGTGCAGTGGAGAGGTCGGCCCGAGGGGGAGGCTACCTGGGAGACTGAGCAGGAGATGCGGAGTAGATATCCCCACCTATTTGAGGTTCCAGGTATGTTTCTTGACCCAATCGAGGACGAGCGTTTGCTTAAGTTGGAGAGGATGTAACGACCCGGCTCGTCGTCTCATGTATTACAGCCCCGTTTCCCCCATTTATTGCTTTTTCATGTTTCATTATCGACATTTGTTGTGTTGGAGTTGAATTGGATTGGCTTAAATAGGGAATGAGACACTTAGTCTCTTTAAGGAAGGCTTATATTGGAAAAGTCAATCGGATGTTGACTATTGAGTTAGAAGGCTCGAATGTGAATTCTGATGATTCGGTAAGCTTCGGGAGATGATTTGTGACTTAGGAGTGTGATCGGAAGTTATTTTGGAGGTCCGGTGTAGAATTAGGCTTGAATTGGCGATGTTAGTGTTTTGGCGAATTCCGGTTGATAGGTGAGATTTTGATCCAGGGGTTGGAATGGAATTCCGAGAGTTGTCGTAGCTCCTCAGGTGATTTTGGATGTGTGTGCAAAATTTCATGTCATTCGGAGGTGTTTTGGTCGGGTTTTTTATCGAATGCATAATTCGGAAGTTTTTAAGAAACTTAGGCTTGAATCCGATGTGATTTAATGGTTTTAACGTTGTTTGATGCATTTTGAGGGTTGGAACAAGTTTGAATGAGGTTCTAGGATGTGTTGGTGATTTTGGTTGAGGTACCGGGGGCCTCGGGGTGAATTCGAGTGGTTAAACGAGAGTTTTGAAGTTTGTTTCAGGTCTGTTGTTTCTGTCATCTGGTATTTCCGCTTCTGCGAAAATGGACCGCAGAAGCGGGTGAGGCATCGCATAAGCGGTCAGTGGTATGGTAGAGTAGTTCCGCAGAAGCGGACCCTTTTTGCATCAGCGGGTCCGCAGGAGCGAGTGAATAACCGCAGAAGCGGTCTTGGGTAATCCGTAGAAGCGATAAATGAGTCGCAAAGGCAGAAGTTGGATTTTAAATGAAAATCCACATAAGCGGGAATTTGGCCGCAGAAGTGGTCCCGCATAAGCGGTAGTGGGACCGTAGAAGCGAAAATCGTCGTAGGCAGAAGGGTTTTATATTATTATTTCATCCACGAGTCTATTCACTTTTCCTCCATTGTTAACCGCCCTAAGAGCTTTGTGGTATAGATTGAAGAGGATTTTGACAGGAAGTGATTGGAGGTAAGTCTCGTGACCTAGAAACGTCATTTTATTGAAGAATCAACCTTTAAGTCCTGGAAATTCGGGTAAAAATTGGAAGAACTAGGGCTTGGGTTTTTGAAATGAAAATTTGGGATTTGAACTCTGATTTTGGTAAATTTGATTTGTACGGACTTGTGGCGAGACGAGGAATCCAGTGATGTGAATTTCGTAATTTTTCGAGAAGTGGGCCCGGGGCTTGGGTTTTGCCAACTTCGAGATTTTTGGTGTTTCTCGAGTATTTTCGATTGGGTTTTGTTTCTTTGATCTATAGTAATGTATTCCTTGTGGTTTTGATCAGATTCGGCACGCAAGGAGGTTGATTCGAGAGGAAAAGGCATAGAGAGCTAGACTTGTGGCCGGCTTGAGGTGAGTAATAGAAGTAGATGATGACTTGAGGGTTTGAAACCCCGGTATATCACACTGTGACGCTATATTGAGGCGAGACACGTACTCTATGACGAGTGTGGGGTCATTTGTGATGGGGGACTATAACTTAGTCCACCCCGAGGGATGTTCATACTGTGTTCTTGACTAGAGATTGATTGGTAAACATCCTACTTGGATTTTATGAACGTATTTGGACTGTGTGCCAATTATTTGGATCCTTTAGGGATTATTATCACTGCTTCCATGATACTTAGCATGTTATATGATTTCAGTACTGAGTTAAACACTGTTTCGAATTGTTTAGTCATAATTCTAAGGTTTTAAAACTTAAACTATATTTCCTAATGTCTGGAACTGAGAATTTTAACTTGACTTTGCCCGTGTGGCTCACATGCATATTCTGGACTGAGTGTGGATCGGGCTGCACGCCGCAGCGATGATATAATGATATTGCGCTTGGCCTGTAGGAGCCCCTCCGGAGTCTGAACCCCCACAGTGAGTGCGGGTACCCAAATGGATCGGGCTGCACACCGCAACGGTCATGTGCATTGCATTCATGCATTGATTTTCATCTGATCTACCTGACATTGTTTCGTTGTCATTTCACCGTTAATTATGCTGAATTACTAGTTTTAGCTTTATATGGTGGTATTTTGTGAATTCTCATCTTCAGTCATTATATATGCTTATTACTCACTGAGTTGGAAGTACTCACTTTACTCCCTGCACCATGTGTGCAGATTCAGGTGTTCTGGAGGCTTAGTTGAATGTTTGTTGCTTCCCAGATTTTTTAGGAGTCGAGGTAGCTGCTTGACGTCCGCCGGACCCGACTCCTCCCCTTATCCCTTTTATCTTTCCGTATTCTAGACTTCTGTATTATTGTGGACTCACTACTCTGTTACATCTAGAGGCTCTAGACTCGTGACTCCAGATCTTTTTGGGAAATTTGAGATATGCTATTGTTTCCGTACATTTTCTATTTAATTATCCGGTTGGAAGACTTGTTAAACTGTTAATTTATTACTGTTAATTGGTAATGGGATGCGTAATTGGGTTGTGAGTGATAATTGGTCGGGCTTGCCTAGCATTTGTGGTGGGCGCCATCACGACCGGGATTGTGGTCGTGACATCAGGTGAGCTCTTGATTACCAACACTTGAATTGTTGCTTTGTTCTTCAGGTGGGCTCCTGATTACCGACACTTGACTTGTTGCTTTGTTCTTCGGGTGAGCTCCTAATTACCGACGCTTGAATTGTTGCTTTATTCTTTAGGTGGGCTCCTGATTACCGATGCTTGAATTTTTGCTTTATTCTTCAGGTGGGCTCCTGATTACCGATACTTGAATTGTTGCTTTGTTCTTCAAGTGGGCTCCTGATTACCGACGCTTGAATTGCTTTGTTCTCCAGGTGGGCTCCTGATTACCGATGCTTGAATTGATTTGTTCTTCAGGTGGGCTCCTAATTACCGACACTTAAATTGCTTTGTTCTCCAGGTGGGATCCTGATTATCGTTACTTGAATTGCTTTGTTCTCCAGGTGGGCTCCTGATTTCCGGCACTTGAATTGCTTTGTTCTTCAGGTGGGCTCCTGATAACTGACACTTGAATTGCTTTGTTCTCCAGGTGGGCTCTTGATTACCGACGCTTGAATTGCTTTGTTCTCCAAGTCGGCTTCTGATTCAAGTGACACTTGAATTACTTTGTTCTCCAGGTGGGCTTCTGATTACCGACGATTGAATTTCTTTGTTCTCCAAGTCGGCTTCTGATTACCGACGCTTGAATTGCTTCCTTTCCTTAAAACCGATGTTGTTCTCCCTTGCTCTCCAGGTGGCTCCTGATTTCAACAAAATAGACAAAGCAAAGAAAATTTTCTGCCCCAGTTTGGTAGCTGGGCACATCAGTGAGTGTTAACTGAATCATGTTATCAAATATCAATAAGAATTTGAAAGCTAGATCCCATTATCCTGGAGGGTCCTGAAGACTCCCAATTGAATGATATCTCAAGCATGAAAACTTTGAAGCCAACTTATATTCCTTTGGAGTACATTTATGCTATATTTTTCTACTCATGGTTGCTTTGAATTTTAAATTAGGTCCCATTTTCTAGGAGGGTCCTGAGAATTTACGGTCAAACCTATCTGGTGCTTGTTTTTCCTTACGGAGGGTTTCTCCAAAACAAACCAAATTTCTGCCCCTTGTTTCAATCAAAGAAAACTTGTGAATTTAAACATGGTGGTTGGTTTGTGGTCTTGAACTTTTAGGCGATTGCTCCTTCACTTCCTATGGTAACTTCGGTTTCAACTCGAAAGACCTTGTCTGTTTATTGACTGACCGTTTTTCTCTATCACCTTTATCACGAAGAATACCTCTTATCCGTTCAAAGCCAATACCATTCATCTGTTGCATTGTGCTCTTGCATTGACATGTATTGAACCTTTGTATTTCTCATGAATCCCAAAGCACATCAATTGCATCCACTCAGTGTGCATGCTGTTCTTTCCTGATTTAAAACACTGCCTTAGCCTTGAGATCTATTGCTCCTTCACTTGCTATTATAACTTTGATTTCCGCTTGGAAGACCTTGATTGTCACTGGTTAACTACTTTCTTTGTCAATCTTATAATAGAAAATAGCTTTGATGCGTTCCAACCTAACATCCTCTATCTGTTGCATTGTTCATGAACTGAAATATACCGATCCTTTGTATTTCGCATGAATCTCAAAGCACGTTTGATTGTTACCAACCCATAGCGCTTGATGTTCTTTCATGACTTATGACACTTTGATGTGCTAGCAAGATCTCATTTTGTGCAATTGGAAAGCTAATGGCAAATTTTGAAGTCATTTCGCAATTATTCTGACCAAACAGACTCGGGAAGAGGAAGTAAACAAGACAAAAGGAACAGAGTAAAGGACAAAGGAAAAAGATAATTCCTAACATGAAAACTACAAAGTAGAAACCTATTAGATGTGGATACCAACTCTAATGACCATGACATGCACCTATTGATTAAGTGGCCTAATATGTCAAACAAGTCTGATGTTCAAATCTTGTTATACCCCCTAAGCCGTGAAACTGGGCTTCAATGCTCCGATTATCTAATCTGATTCACGATCCTTATTCAACTTGTAGTGCTCGAAGGGTTTTCACCATCAAGCCTCTCTCATTTTGTTCTTTCTCTCAACTCACCATTGCCTTATGGTGCTTGTAAAGGTTTTCACCAATAAAACTCTCACTTTGTTCTTCTCTTCTTATTTCATCTGATTTTGCAGATGACAAGGCATTGACCCTATTGAAAACATCATGTGCTCCTGGCATGTCTAAACTCAACACTTTCAAAGATTATCTGGGAGGTCTTTTTTGGACTGTGATGTGGCTTTTGGACAGGGTTAGAAAGAAAAGATATCATAAAGGCTCAAAAATAACTATGACAACGAGGTTAATTTATTGAGAACTTTTGTAATCCATTCTAAAAACTTTGCCCAAATTTCTAAAACTGTGACGACCCAACCCATTGTCTCATGTGTTACCGCCCCGTTTCCCCCATTTTATGCTTCTTCATGTTTCATTATCAGTATTTGGTATGTTAGCGTTGATTTGGATTGGTTTTGGTAGAAAATGAGACACTTAGTCTCTTTAAGGAAGGTTTGGTTTGGAAAAGTCAATCAGACGTTGACTTATGAGTTAGAAGGCTCGGATGTGATTTTCGGTGATTCGGTTAGCTTCGGGAAGTGATTTGTGACTTAGGAGTGTGATCGGAATTGATTTTGGAGGTCCGGTGTAGAATTAGGCTTGAATTGGCGAAGTTAGTATTTTGGTGAATTCCAGTTGATAGGTGAGATTTTGATCCGAGAGTCGGAATGGAATTCCAAGAGTTGCAGTAGCTGCGTTAGGTGATTTGGGATGTGTGTGTAAAATTTCAGGTCATTCGAACGTCGTTTGGTTGGGTTTTTGATCAAATGCGTGTTTCGGAAGTTTTTAAAAGAACTTAGGCTTGTATTTTATGTTATTTGATGGTTTTAGTGTTAATCGTGGTGTTTTTATGATTGGAACAAGTTTGAATAATATTTTAGGTCGTATTGGTAATTTTGGTTGAGGTCCCGAGGGCCTCGGGATGAGTTCGGATGGTTAAACGGAGAGTTTTGGAATTTTTCAAGTTGCTAAGTCTACTGCTTCTGGTATGTTTTCGCTTCTGCGGAATTTGGACCGCAGAAGCGGTATCGCTTATGCGATTGGGGAACCATAGAAGCGGTTTTGGACTTGAATTGGGTTTCTGCAGAAGCAGAAGTTTGGGCCGCAGAAGCGGTCCCACTGGTGCGATTTTCTGGGTCGCAGAAGCGGTCGAGGCCTTTAAGTGGAAAACTGCATAAGCGATATAAAATTCGCAGAAGCGGTTCCGCATATGCGGGAATGGGACCGCATAAGCGAAAAAGAGCTGCGCAGAGAAGGTTTTTAAAATAATATTTCATCCGCGAGCTAAGGGTATTCTTCTTCCATTGTTGAACATCTTGAGAGCTTTTTGGGAGCAATTGAAGAGGGATTCGAAGTGAATGATTTGGAGGTAAGATTTTTGAACTCCATACTCGTTTTTATTGTGAAATCTACCTAGAAATTCATGGAAATTAAGCCTAAAATTGATGAACTAGGGCTTGAGTTTTTAACATTTCAAATTGTGATTTGATCGGTCATTTGAGCTCAGATTTGAGAGTTCTTGGTATGTATGAACTCGTGGCGAGATAGGGAATCCGGTGATGTTAATTTTTTGATTTTTCGAGAAGTGGGCCCGGGACTCGAGTTTTGCTAATTTCGAGATTCTTGATATTTTTTGATTATTTTCGATTGGGTATTGTTCCCTTAGAATATTGTGATGTATTTGCTCTGATTTTGGTTAGATTCGACGTGCGTGGAGGCCGATATAAGGGTCAAAGGTGTCACGAGCTAGAGATTTCACCTGTTCGAGGTGAGTAATGATTGTAAATGATATTCTGAGAGTTTCAAGCCCCGAACTTGCACATCACAGTGCTATATTGAGGTGACTTGCACGCCGGATAGCGAGCGTGGGGTAGAGCACCATTGGAGATTGCGACTCGGTCCATCCCGATTGATGAATTTACTGCGTACTTGATTGAAATTACTTGTTATCATCATAATTTGGGCTGATTGTTATATTTGGGCTTCGTGCCAATTATTTAAACCCTTCGGGGATGGTTGTTGATAATTCCTCACTGATTTAGTTATGTATTTAAACTCAATCATGTATTTTCTACTGTTTTAAAAACTCAGCCAAGTTATTATAATAAATACTCGAAATGATATTTCCATAAAATGTTTTAGGCTGAGCATCATACTTTATTGTTGCCCGTGTGGCTTACGTGATTTTGTTGATTGAGTAAGGCCGAGGGCCTGTATTGTGGGGATACTTATGGATCGGGCTGCACGCCGCAGCGGTACTATATTGATATTGAGGCCGGGAGCCTGATTGATGCCACGAGATGGCTTGATATTGCACTTGGGCTGTAGGAGTCCCTCCAGAGTCTGTACACACCTCTAGTGACCACCGTCGACGTTAAACGGATCGGGCTGCACGCCGTAGCGGTATATGGATCGGGCCACATGCCGCAGCGATACCAGTACTGTTTGTTGTGTTTACCTTATTTCATTTGTCTACTATTATATGCTGTTGTGTTTATTCTTGCAATATTCACCTATTATTCTAGTATTATCTGATAATCGAGTGTGGTGCCTAAGAGGCAGACTTCTGTGCTTATCTACACTATTTTTTTCTGCATTCATTTGCATAAATGTTGAAGAAGTCATTTTCAAAAGAGGTTTTTAAACTGAGCTAAGATATTTCTAAAGGTTTTACAGCTTTACTGCTTTCTCTCAAAGGGCTTTTTCACTGCTCCTATATAGCATGATGGTTTGCTTTATGTGATTCTTACTGCTCAGTTGTTATTTACTTTTATTACTCGCTGAGTTGGTGTACTCACTTTACTCTGTGCACCTCGCGTACAGATGCAGGTATTTGTTCACCCGGTAGCGGGTTTTGAGCTGGTTGAAGATTTTGCTATCGTAGCTGAGCAAGGTGACCGCCAGCGTTCGCGGCACCGAATTTCTTCCTTTGATTCTAAATTCTATTCTGTACATTACTGGCCTTTTAATTGTATTGAGACTCTTCTAGATGCTCGTGACTTGTGACTCCCCAGTCGGGCTATATGGGGTTGTAATCACATTAATTAATTTTTATTAAATCATTTTTGAACTGTTATTTAACTGATTAACTGCTTAAAAGTGGTGTTCTAAAGTGGTCTAGCTGGCCTTGTCTTCACGAGAGGTTCCATCACGACCGGAGCGGGGTTTGGGTCGTGACAAGTTGGTATCAGAGCCTAGGTTACTAGGTCTCACGAGTTATGAGCAGGTTTAGTAAAGTCTCGCGGATCGGTACTGAGACGTCTGTATTTATCCTCGAGAGGCTGCAGAACCTTTAGGAAAACTTCGCCTTCTTGAATTCTTATCGTGCGTCCTTGATTCAGCTTGAAAAGAAACTCTTGAAATTCCTTTCATGCATTTGTAAGGGCACATGAGCGCTAAGTATCAGATGTACCTTGATGGCTTGTGATTCCCCGATTAAGGGGCAAGATGTAATCTCCGTGAGTTTACATTAGGCCAGTCTGGAGGACTTGGGGCCGGATCTTGCCTATGGCTTGAGCACCGAGGTGCTGATTGTGTGAGCAAGTGTTTTGAACTTATATGGTCAATATTGTCCCTATTAGCCGGAATGGCGGCTGGATATCTATGTGATGAGTATGTTAGTACTGCACAATGTATCTCTATGACTTGGTGGTGACGAAGGAGTCTGTTGTATAATAGATGAACTGTTAAGTGTTTGATTCCTATTGTGATTTGATGTGTAGCCCGAGTTATGGGCGCGTGAAGAATATTTCCGTGTCCCCTAGTTGGGGAGTGAAGTGCATTACATGTGGCGGTATAAGTTCAGACCCAGAAAGATTAAATGGTTGTGTAACAAGTATAATGGTGGAAGGTATGCTGAATACTAAATTGAGGCAAAGCAGGTGGGTTATCTCATGTGGAGAGTTCTTAAGTAGTATGATCTTTATGTGTATTTTAGAAGATCTCACGTGTAATTGAAGGGTACGCGTTGAAGTTTGAAAAATTCGGGTCGCTTAAGAGAATGGACTCAACTGATGTGGGGATGAATGTGAGATTTGCAGAGGATTATAGTACTAGATGATTTGTATTTTCACAAACTTGTAAATGATTTGAGTTTAATCTCACTATGGTATTATGGCATCATTAGAGTAAAAGTGTTATGAGTTTTTGAGTGTATCTTTATATATGACTTCAAGCCAAGTTGGGGAGTTTTCTATTGATTAGCTAATTGTACGGTCATGTGCTATGATGGTTCTGGTTTGAGGTATGCTGGCGAATCAGTTCTGGTTGCGGAAATTGAGCCGAGGATGGCACAAGTGAAAAACAAATTTGATAAAGGTTACATGGTGCCTCGTAGATGTGTAAAAATCAGAGGATATCTTAATCAGTTGTTGGTAAGAATGCTCGGTGCATGGTGCAGGAAGATGTTTGCTTGTATTAGAATGAGGTCATATCATGCAGTGTCAGAGTGATAATGAGGCACGGGTGGTTATGTTCGTTTGATCAGGTAAATTGCAGTTCGAATAAGAAGTAAATGACTCTCGATAATGGTTTGATGTGTTCAAGATTCTATATGTGACAATCAGATGTCTTAAGGTTGTGTATGAGGTTAGAGACTGTGCTTGCAATTGAAAATGTCAAGACTTGCAGTATTTTTATGTTAATTATGGGATCCTATGTATCAGTATCTGGAAAGTAAAGGTAACGAATTTAGATTCGCAGGAAGTTCTTCAGAGTAAAGTATTCTGGAATGTGGTATTTTTGGGAACATTTGAGAGAGTATTCAGTGGCTTATGGGTCTTAGACAGTGTGGTCTTGTGCTTGAGTCTCGTGTGGTAAGCCCGGGTTGAGGCATTGTGGTGCCACAACAAGAGGGAATATCAAGTTGATGATGAATCAGAAGGGAAATTAGATAGATGGAATAGCTTGATAGTAGACCGAATCGGTATGGTAAGGATATGATTAATCCCTTGTATGTGTTCGAAGTAATGAGCCCTTGCAAGTATTTTTCAGAAATGCTCTTGGAGTTTGATGGCTTGCTTAGCTTGGTCGAGTTAGAAGGATTCAGTCCTGGCAGGTCTAATTTGTGAAAAGGGAAATCGGAGAGTTCTTGATGGTTTTTACCGCGGTTTGGAGATGTATATTTTCTATGGGCATGAGAGACATGGAATGTGTAATGATTTTTCTTCTAGATGGATCAATGGAAGTTCTTGACTAGTTGAGTGAGCAAATTTCTGTGGCTCAGAAGGGAGATAAAAGTTTTCATGTTATCCTTGGATGGTATGGCATATGCGGCATGTTGTAGAGGACCGAGACTGGCGTGTGCTAGGTTACATTTCAGTTCTGAAAGGAAGTTCATAAAACTCCTAGGTAATGGGTAGCTTTAGATAATTAAGGAAATGATACTGCTAATTGGAAGTTATTTGACAAGAGTATACATCCTAGGAAAAGGTAATATGATTAAACTGATGATACTTTGGTAGTATTGCGGCGCTTTCTTGTTAGATCGACTGCTGATATCTGAGTTTGTTTGATGGCACATGGGAAATTTTAGAATATCTTTCGTGGAATGATCGAGTACTTGAGGTGTGATATGTATTCATACGATAGAAATTGGGATCAGGTATGGTGATTCATGTGCTATATGGAGTTGGAGACCGGGAGTTCTCGTGTTCAGGCTATGCAGTGGTTGTGTATCGTGTGTATCGGCACCGTTTAGTGGTTATTGGGATTTGGAGACCAGAGTGGATCTTTCTTTGCTTGGTATGTTAGATTTTGGATATGATGTTGGGGTGTAGACTGGCTGTCTCAATGATGATTTATTCTAGACTATTGCGCTATGGGCTATGTCGGAAAACACCACGGATGGAGTGGCGAGGTGTGTCGGATTATGTTCTAGCAGAGTGGTTTATATTCCAAAGACCCAGCGGATGGCTGGGAAGGATTGCTTTTCTTAATTGGGCCTTCGTGATGGATGTCAATGCAAAGGTTTCTACCATTGGTTCAGTTCCAGTGTTGAGGGACTTTTCGGATGCATTTTTTATGGCCGGGCATATCGCCGAGTGAGGCTGTGGATTTCGATATTGATTTGGTGCTGGGCACTGTATCGTACAGCTCCGGCAGGAGTTGTAGTAGTGGAAGGAGCAGCTTCAGGCTCATTGGTTATGAGTTCGTTGGCAGGCTGGTGTGGCTGCGTATTCAGTTTAAGTTGCTATTCTATGTTGTGAGATCTTATAAATTTTTGGTTATGGGCACATATGGTGCGGTTCTATTGGGGATTCATAGTGAAGGTCGAGCGGGAAGAGTAATTGGGTATTGCTCGGCAAATAGAACATTGGTTATGACCTATTGGGTTGCATGTCGTATGCTATTTGTTTCACCATGGGTGTAATGAATTGCTTGGGTTCCAGACATCAAATGGTGCGTGGCTGTTGATTTTGAGCATAGAGACTCGAGGTGTTTCATGTGTAACAGTGTTTGGATAGGATCGCGTATTGTGGCGAGGCCACATGGAGATATGACCTTTCGGGGTAGATTCAGGTGTTCTATTTTTATGATGAGAGACGGGGTCTCAGCCTTGTGTAGTGATGGTATTGATGAGCTTGAGGTACAGCTCTTTCATTTGAGTCATTTTTTTTCATGATTTGCGTATATTCAGATCTTTTCTTATTGATGCGCGTAATATGCAAGTTGTGGCTCAGGCCTGTATTGAGGTGTCTTATCACCAGAGTGGTGTGTTGGATTCGAGGTGATCGTTGGGTCATTAATAAATACGAACAGATTAGATTCCAGCTTGTTGGAAGGATAATATCGAGGTTCGGCTCGGGAATTTGTCGTGGTATTAGTCAAAAGGGAAGTGGCTTCGTGAGTGGTTGATCTGAAGAATGGTTATGGTTTGCTGCGTGTTTCATTTATCGTTGGCAGTACATGAAAGTGTTGGAATAAGACTTTAGCTAATGAGAGATTTCCTATCGGTAGTTGGTTGTTGTGGGCAACTGTCGTAAATAGAAGATATCATTTTGAGTGCTTGGATTATGTGGTATATCATATGATTTCACCTGAGGTTGCAGGTATGGGTTATTACAGCTGGTTCGGGCTTATTCTAAGTATAGATGTGAGGTTCTGATCTTGTGTATGATTTCGAAGAGTGCAATGTGGTTTTATGGGTATGGACTAGATGGATTGAGTAATTTCGGTTAATGTGTTATCGGACCTATATGAGATAGGGTGACGTGGGATCACCCCGGGTATATGCTTGGTAAGGTTATTCAGCTATTGGTTGGCTTCTAGGACAACTCTGGGTACGCTCGAGGATGAGCGTTTGTTTAAGTTGGGGTGGATGTGACGACCCAACCTGTCGTCTCATGTGTTACCACCCCGTTTCCCCCATTTTATGCTTCTTCATGTTTCATTATCAATATTTGGTATGTTAGAGTTGATTTGGATTGGTTTTGGTAGAAAATGAGACACTTAGTCTCTTTAAGGAAGGTTTGGTCTAGAAACGTCAACCGGACATTGACTTATAAGTTAGAAGGCTCGGATATGATTTCCGATGGTTCTGTTAGCTTCGGGAAGTGATTTGTGACTCAGGAGTGTGATCAGAATTGATTTTGGAGGTCCGGTGTAGAATTAGGCTTGAATTGGCGAAGTTAGTATTTTGGCGAATTCCGGTTGATAGGTGAGATTTTGATCCGAGGGTCGGAATGGAATTCTGAGAGTTGCAGTAGCTTCGTTAGGTGATTTGGGATGTGTGTGCAAAATTTCAGGTCATTCGGACGTCGTTTGGTCGGGTTTTTTATCAAATGTGTGTTTCAGAAGTTTTTGAAGAACTTAGGCTTGGATTTGATGTAATTTGATGGTTTTACTGTTATTCGTGGTGTTTTATGATTGGAACAAGTTTGAATAATGTTTTAGGTCGTATTGGTATTTTTGGTTGAGGTCCCAGGGGCCTCGGGATGAGTTCGGATGGTTAAACGGAGAGTTTTGAAATTTTTCAAGTTGCTAAGTCTGCTGCTTCTGGTATGTTTTCGCTTCTGCGGAATTTGGACCGCAGAAGCAGTATCACTTATGCAATTGGGGAACCGCAGAAGCGTTTTTGGACTTGAGTTGGGTTTCCGCAGAAGCGGAAGTTAGGGCCGCAGAAGCGGTCCCGCTGGTGCGATTTTTGGGCTGCAGAAGCATTCGAGGCCTTTAAGTGGAAAATCGTAGGAGTGGTATAAAAGTCGCAGAAGCGGGAATGGAACCGCATAAGCGTAAAAGAGTTCGGCAAAGAAGGTTTTAAAATAACATTTCATCCGCGAGCTAAGGGTATTTTTCCTCCATTGTTGAACATCTCGAGAGCTTTTTGGAGGCAATTGAAAAGGGATTCGAAGTGAATGATTTGGAGGTAAGATTTTTGAACTCCATACTCGTTTTTATTGTGAAATCTACCAAGAAATTCATGAAAATTAAGCCTAAAATTGATGAACTAGGGCTTGAGTTTTTGACATTTCAAATTAGGATTTGATGGGTCATTTGAGCTCGGATTTGAGAGTTCTTGGTATGTATGAACTCGTGACGAGATAGGGAATCCGGTGATGTTAATTTCTTATTTTTCAAGAAGTGGGCCCGGGGCTTGGGTTTTGCTAATTTCGAAATTCTTGATATTTTTCGATTTTTTTCAATTGGGTATTATTTCCTTAGCATATTGTGATGTATTCGCTCTGATTTTGGTTAGATTCAACGTGCATGGAGGCTAATTTGAGGGGAAAAGGCGTCGCGAGATAGAGATTTCACCGGTTCGAGATGAGTAATGATTGTTAATGATATTCTGAGGGTTTCAAACCCCGGACTTGCACATCATAGTGCTATATTGAGGTGACTTGCACGCCGGATAGCGAGTGTGGGGTAGAGCATCGTTGGGGATTGCGACTCGGTCCATCCCGATTGATGAATTTACTGCGTACTTGACTGAAATTTGGGCTGATTGCTATATTTGGGCTTCGTGCCAATTATTTGAACCCTTCGGGGATGTTTGTTGATAATTCCTCACTGATTTAGTTATGTATTTGAACTCAGTCATGTATTTTCTACTGTTTTAAAAACTCAGCCAAGTTATTATACCTTAAATACTCGAAATGATATTTCCATAAATGTTTTGGGCTGAGCATCATACTTTATTGTTGCCCGAGTGGCTTACGTGATTTTGTTGACTGAGTAAGGTCGAGGGCCTGTATTGTGGGGATATTTATGGATCGGGCTGCACGCCGCAACGGTACTATATTAATATTGAGGTCGAGAGCCTAATTGATGCCACGAGATGGCTTGATATTGCGCTTGGGCTATAGGAGCCCCTTCAGAGTCTGTACATACCCCTAGTGACCACCGTCTACATTAAATGGATCGGGCTGCACGCCGCAGCGGTATACTGTTTGTTGTGTTTACCTTATTTCATTTGTCTGCTATTATATGCTGCTGTGCTTCTTCTTGCAATATTCACCTATTGTTCTGGTATTATCTGATAATCGAGTGTGGTGCCTGAGAGGCAGACTTCTGTGCTTATCTGCACTATTTGTTTCTGCATTCATTTGCATAACTGTTGAAGAAGTCATTTTCAAAAGAGGTTTTTAAACTGAGCTAAGATATTTCTAAAGGCTTTACAGCTTCACTGCTTTCTCTCAAAGGGCTTTTTCACTGCTCCCATATAGCATGATGGTTTGCTTTACGTGATTTCTTACTTCTCAGTTGTTATTTACTTTTATTACTCACTGAGTTGGAGTACTCACTTTACTCCCTGCACCTCGCGTGCAGATGCAGGTATTTGTTCACCCGGTAGCGAGTTTTAAGCTGGTTGAAGATTTTGCTATCGTAGTTGAGCAAGGTGACCGCCAGCGTTTGCGGCACCAGATTTCTTCCTTTGATTCTAAATTTTATTCTGTACATTACTGGCTTTTTAGTTGTATTTAGACTCTTCTAGATGCTCGTGACTTGTGACATTCCGGTTGGGCTCTATGGGGTTGTAATTACATTCATTAATTTTTATTAAGTCATTTTTGAACTGTTATTTAACTGATTAACTACTTAAAAGTGGTGTTCTGAAGTGGTCTAGCTGGTATTGTCTTCACGAGATGCGCCATCACGACCGGAGCGGGGTTTGGGTCGAGACAAAAACAGGGGAATTTGAACCTATTTTTCCCTCTTTTAATGAATTTCCCACTCCCGATTTCATGGGATTATGAGAATTTTTTTTTTTTTTGGTATGACCGAAACCTAAGGCTGCCTATGTATCTTGTGGTGAAAAGAATCAGGTCAAACGTAGTTCACAAGTACTTTTGTTGCTGCTATTTTTCTTTATCTCTTTTCTCTCTCTTTTTTCTTTTCTTCCTTTTTCTTTCTTTTCCCTTTTCCTTTTCCCTTGTTATCTTTATTTTTCTTTTCTTTTCTTTTCTTTTTTGAATTTTCCTTTTAGTATGAACCTTTTCAAATAAGCCTATTGGGACATAAACTTTTTTTTATGACTCTAACTTGATTCCAAAAGAGGGGAGGTCAAAGAAACTAGTACAGGCTCAAGGTGGTATCAAATGGTATAAGTGTTTGGGAAGCTGAAAGAGGGCCTCCCAATCCCTGAAAATCCCAAGTACAACACATGCAACTTGAAATGAAAATTGAAGATCATGCACAATATTTCTTTTGCGGCTTCGGAGTTGATATCACTGATATGCTTTCCGCTTTTCTTTAGTGCCTTGTCAAGTACAGAACCCTCGTTGGGTGATTCCCTTTTCACAATGGATATCCTCCGTCAATTCGGAGAAAACTTTCTTGACTTTATCTTGTTACTTGAGGTACACTTGAACTCAAAGTTGCTTGCTTCAAATCATCCGGGATGCACTCTCCTTTAACAAATTCTCGCCATCCTATTAACTTCCTAAATTATCTGCCCCAATTTCACACAGTCCAGGCTTCAAATGATCTCGAAATGCCTTTACTTATTTCCCTCAAATGTTCCTATCATTTTCACAATTGCTTTATTGCTTCATGATTAAACTTACCTTTAAGACCAGGCCTAGAATTAATGCGTGCATTTCACGTCACCAGAACCAGCATGAAAAGAACTATAAAAGGATAAGAGAACTAAACAGAAATGACTAGAAACAACAAAAACAAAAAATTGCATTAGAAAAACGGTGAAGGGGTTTGAACAATAAAACAAGCACTAAACTGGGTTACAATCTTGGAACAAACCTAGACAGCACTAAACGAGTTACTACGACTAAACAAACCCGCCAAAATAAAAGGATAGAAGGGTTTGAGCCATAAGACAGTATTCTGATTACAAACCTTAAATAAATCGGACAACAGAAATGACAACAAAATAAACCACCAAGACTCCTCCCTGGCTAACCAAGAAAGGAGCATCTTTCCAATTACCAAGCTCAACAACTTAGCCACTGAGTTCCGTATCAATATTACTAGGACTTTCATAAGTCTTTATCCCATTGAGTTTAGCAAATTGCGTTTGGGTCCCTTTTGCCGGATCATTCTTAAGATCAACCTCTGATAGCGCTGAAAGCTTCGTAGCACGTGGCCCTCCAAGGATCTAAGAAGAATTCTCATATTCCTTTTTAAAATAAATCTTACTCACCATATGTGTCTCATTATGAACAGGCGATGGACTTTTGCTAGTGTCTGCTGCATCTGGATTTTGCACGACAATGTCACCTGCATCAATAAGCTTCTGAATTGCTTTTTTCAGGTGCCAACACTTTTCTGTGTTGTGCCCCGGGGCATCAGAGCAATACGTGCACCTTTAAGAAAAATCAAACTTCTTTGGCAGAGGGTTTGGCATTTTTATCTAAATCTATGTATTCCTTTATCCGTAGAGTGCATTGAATGTATAAAAATGGCTATAACAGAGGCTTCAACATATCCAATTGCCTCAACCTTTGGAACAAACTGGCATATGATTCTCCAATAGGGGTGAAAGCCTTTTCTTTTTTCAGTAGTCTTTTCAGTTTGTATTCTGGCCTCGGTTGGAACCTTTTGCGGGCAGGTGGCTGATATGCTTGAGGGGAAGGTAAGACATCGAGGAAGTGGTTGTTGATACCCAATCTTTTCCTAAGTAATTTTTTTATAAATCTTTCCAAAGTAGCATATTGGTTCATATATAAGCACACCCAAGAATTTTGGCATTTGAATGATTTTTAAAACCAATTTGTTGCCTATTTTGATACAACAAAATTCAATAATTATTCCCAAAATTATCACTCTTGGTGAATAATTTATTTCATTCTCACATTTACACCAAAATATAATTAAGGTAATTTTTGCATGTTTTTACAAGTACATTTGGTATTTTTAAAGCTAAATTGCATACAATTGCAATTATAGCCTACCTTGCAATTTATAGCATTTTACGTTGATAAAATTAATCCCAACATAAAATTAATCCCAACAATCTAGGTCGTTGATCTAAATGATCAACGGCCACCCTTCATTCATTCCTTTTTTAATTTACCAAACCCCCAACCCTAATTCATTTCCTCTCAACCGCCGCCTCTGAATCCTCTCCTCTCTCAACTCTCTCTCAACACCACCTCAAACCCTAGCCGCCGACTCTCATCTAAGACCTAATCTATGGCTTCTCAGGCTCATCGGAAGCCTATCCTAGCCTCTCATGGCTTCTGTGTGCTCACTTCTAAAGGTCCAACGACCAGATCTTGAAGGGTTCCAACCAAGCCTTTGTTCGATGACTGTTCTCCGGTCGTCTTCCACCCTTTTTCGGTCAGCCATGGCTATTCGAGCTCGATCCTCGACTTCTCTGCTCAGAGCGATGGTTTCCAAAGCCTATATCTTCTCTTGGTTTCTTACGAAACCCTAATTTCTGAGGTTCCTTCGATTTATTTTGAATTTGGTCTGGATCTATGTGTGTGTGAACCTTCTATGTGTTTTTCTCAAAGATTCTTTAATGTTTGCTTTCAGAAACTCTATTGTCCTCAACTAGGGTTTCATGTTATTTTATCTCGAACATCTCTTCTCTGAATCTCTACATGTTTTTTACTGTGTTTATTTGTATTATCTTCTATCTGAACTCGTATGTTGAAAATCCTAATTTTCATGGGGATTTTGTTTGAGTTTCCTGGTCTGTTTGTTAATGGTTGTTTGATTCACATTATTTTTATCTGAATTAGCATGTTAAAAGCCCTAATTTTAGGATCTTGTTTGAGTTTCTGTTTGTTATTCACTATATTTACCCTCTCCTATATCTGATTTAGCATGAGTGAAAACCCCTAATTTTGGGGCTTATCAGGGATTCTAAACCTGTTTTGTATGTTTGACTGCTCATCTCCTCTAAACTCGTTTGATTTTTGAAAACCCTAGTTTCTTTGGGGACTATTCAATCTCTTTTTGTTTGTGCAACTCGTTCGTTGAAATTGGAGTGTGCTTCCATTCTTTTGACTATTTTTTGGTTCTGAGTTCTTTGCNTTTTCCTTAGTAAAATTCTGATTTTACACGCCCGTTAAGGGGTAATTGATTCTTTTCCTTTGATTGGCCTCCCTGAATCTTTCCAAAAATAATTTTACACCCTGTACTTAAACTTAATTGCCATTGTATTACCTTACTGCTTCTTTTATGGCAACAGTAATTCTATTTACAAGGTTTATTCTCCCTTCTTCATTTAAAACCTGTTAGTATCCGTTTGAATAAAAATCCCCTGATTGAAGGGGAATCTTATACTAATTTGATTCTGATTTGTAACCATGCCATATTTGTGTTAGACTTGTACTTGTTACCTTATTTCTCTACACATTTTAAAAACTATAAATACCCCCTCCCTTCTCTTTGAACACACACGAACACAGAAAGCAATCTGAGTTCAAAATCACTCTCACTTAAAACTCTCTCTCTTTCTGATACTTGTGCTGCTGTGGACTTTGTTTACTCTACTTTCTTCTGCACTTTTTCTGCTTCTCTACTGGTATGTCTCAGTTAATTTACATGTCTCAACAACAATGTATTTTATTTTTGCCTACTTCTGTCCAATTCTTTTAGTTGACATTTGTTTCTAGCATGCTGGAATATGTTTCCCCTTTCCCTTTGTAGTTTAGTGTTTAAATTACATATGCATCCTGTCATTTGCTTATCATGTATTTGTGAATCCCAAACCCTCATATCCCCTTAGTATGTTTTAAGTTATGGTTCAGAAAACATGGCAATGCCTGAAATCATTGTCCATGGCTATGAACTGGATCCTTTGGGGTCCTAAGCTTGTCAATTTCCCATCCCCATTCCCTATTGTGTGTATGCTAAGAAACAGCCTTGGACTGGCAGTGTTCCTGATTACTGTTCAGGCCATGGCTTGACCTCCAAATAGGTTTGTACTCCTTAAATGTTTGATCATAGGTTGGTCAGGGGTGTGCCAGTCTTATTGTGGCTGGGCATGACCCATAACCTGCCTGGGTAGTCCTCTTACCCTTTTCTATTGCACTTACACTCAACTCCTAGAATTTAAGGTTTGTCCCTCTTGTGTGAGCCTTGCCTTGGGACCCTGGAGCTCCCTCTTAACTTGGGCACATAAGGGCTGGCCCTTTCGCACTGCACAACTCAATTTCTATGAATATCTTGGGTGTATGCACCGCTTGGGGTTCTTGAAATCCCTCGGATCTCTGAAATACCTTAGATAAGAGAAGCTTTGGAAATCTGGATCCCGGAAGTGGCTCAATCGCATATTATTAAACATTAAGGTTGAATTAGGCTGCTCGGATCTAACTATTAGCTTTTGATGTACTTTTAATTTCCAGTTTGATTTATCAGGCTGTAATAATTTGTAATAAACTCATGGGGATTTAGTAGAAAAATGGGATGGGGTTTATTTTATGCAAAAAGGGTAGATACCATGCCTATAGGGGTTAATTTCTTGTTCCGCCGCAAATACACATACAGAGATCATGTCTATAGGCTCTTGCATTTCTTCGTATACAAATGTCATTAGGCAAACGGTTTGTAGGTTTAATAATAAGGTTGCATATAGACATCATGTGTATAAGACTTATGTTAATGTCTGAAAAGGTATTAAAATCAGCAAATGTATAGAAAGCATGCCTATAGGAAATCTCGATTTTTAACAGCCTCGCTCATTTTAAAACAGTATCAATTGCTGGAACTCGTATCTATTTTACTAAAACTGGTAAATTTCTACCTCTTTTCTGAAACCTGCTAAAATTGGTAAACCCTTTTGCTATAATCAATCTGCACTTTCCTGAAACTCGTAAACCTTTTAATCAGTCTGTATCTTTTCTGAAACAACTTGTAACTCTTTTCTAAAATTAGTCTGAACAACTTTTTTCTGAAACTCGTTTCTCTCTGTTAAAACTGATAACTCTTTTTATAAAATCAACTTGCATCTTGTCTGAAATTCATTTCTTTCTATCAAATTGGTAACTCTTTTGCACCTTTTTCCTGAAATCAGTAGATCCTCTGCCTAGTTTCTTTTTATTCAACACATAGACAAAAGGTTGGTTAACTAATCATTGAGTCAGTCTCTGATAACTGTATCCAAGTTGCCTAATGCAGACTTTCTGTCTAAATATACTTGTTGAACCAATCCACTCACTGCTTAATTTTAATTTAAGACCAAATCAGTATTTGTCAAGGCATGCTAAACTATATGATTATTTGATTTTTGGGGTTTGTTTGAGCCTTATTTGCTTGTTTATTCTTCCCTTTATTTGATACTTGTTTGGAATGTCAAGCTAGAATTTTATCCTTTAAACTCCACAAAGGCCTCCATCCCTTTCTTTCCTTTTAGGATTAGAAGTCCTAATACCCCAGGACTGATAGAATTGGGAGGGGTAGTAGCATGCTATAAGTAAACAATATCGTTCCGTGCTTTAATACCTTAAAGGGGTGGGAAGGGTAGACATGAAGATGATGATTACACGATAACACTATGTGTACAATTGGGTACCAGTGTTGTGCGAATGATCCATGTAATGTATAAACCTAGGACTCCCCTCTCCTTTTATTAGTTTAACATTTTTTGAACTTCAAAAGCTACTGCACTTTCAACTTCTGTTTCTCACACAATTTTTGGTTTGCTTGCACCAATTGCTTGACTTCTTCCCTCTACTTGCACGTTTCTTTTACAACTAAACTGCTTCCTTTCTGAATTTCATCACTTCTTTTACCCTTTTTTTGTGCTTCCTGTTATACTTGTTAGTTTATTCGCATTTGCATTCAAAGTCCCAATTGTAGCATGGCTGGGAATCACACTAGTGGATCTTGAGGGGTGCCTAACACCTTCCCCTCGAGATAATTTCAAGCCCTTACCCAAAACTCTGGTCTGCATCTTTAATTCTTCTAAAAGTGTCCTAATGCACTATAATCATTAGGTGGCGACTCTCCAAACTCCAAAAACCCAATTCCCAAACGGGATAAGAGTTGTCTTCCCGAATGTCGTGAACCCGATTCCGCTTTAGGAAAAAAAAAAAGGGCGTCGACAGCATGGCGACTCTACTGGGGATATCTTTAGGCTTTTACCCAACTCTTTCATCCTTCCCGGGTAAAGAGGGGCAACTGTTGATACCCAATTTTTCCCTAAGTATTTTTTTTATACACCTAAATATTTCCAAAATAGAATATTGGTGCATATATAAGCACACCCAAGAATTTTGGCATTTGAATGATTATTTAAACCAATTTGTTGCCTATTTTGATACGAAAAAATCCAATAATTATTCCCAAAATTATCACTCTTGGTGAATAATTTATTTTATTCTCACATTTATACCAAAATATAATTAAGGTAATTTTTGCATGTTTTTACAAATACATTTGGTATTTTTAAAGCTAAATTGCATACAATTGCAATTATAGCCTACCTTGCAATTTATAGCATTTTACGTTTATAAATTAATCCCAACATTTTTTAATTAATATTTATATAATACTTATTTACCCAGTACATTTAATTTGATTTTAAAATCAGTATTACTATTTTATTAAATTAAAAAAAAGGAAAAATTGGCCATTTAACTTATGGCCCCATTTACATTTCAATCATAGCCACATTTCAGCCCCAATTTGAATCCAAAGTTACGCAGCCCAATTTCAAATTAACCCAACCTCTGACCCGCCTACCCGATCTGCCTGGTTTCCTATTCAATCTAGGCCATTGATCTAAATGATCAACGGCCACCCTTCATTCTTTCTTTTTTTAATTTACCAAACCTCCCAACCCTAATTCATTTCCTCTCAACTGCCGCCTCTGAATCCTCTCCTCTCTCAACTCTCTCTCAACACCACCTCAAACCCTAGCCGCCACCTCTCATCTAGGCCCTAATCTATGGCTTTCCAGGCTCATCGGAGGCCTGTCCTAGCCTCACATGGCTTCTGTGTGCTCACTTCTAAAGGTCCAACGACCAGATCTTGAAAGGTTCCGACCAAGCCATTGTTCGATGACTGTTCTCCGGTCGACTTCAACCCTTTTCCGGCCAGCCATGGCTATTTAAGCTCGATCCTCGACTTCTCTGCTCAGATCGATGGTTTCCAAAGCCTATCTCTTCTCTTGGGTTTCTTACGAAACCCTAATCTCTGAGGTTCCTTCGATTTATTTTGAATCTGGTCTGGATCTATGTGTGTGTGAACCTTCTATGTGTTTTTCTCAAAGATTCATTAATGTTTGCTTTCAGAAACTCTATGGTCCTCAACTAGGGTTTCATGTTATTTTATCTCGAACATCTCTTCTCTGAATCTCGACATTTTTTTTACTGTGTTTGTTTGTATTATCTTCTATCTGAACTCGCATGTTGAAAACCCTAATTTTCTTGGGGATTT